>JABBWB010000283.1:0-55642 GCA_016628085.1 Suillus occidentalis
GAACACTCAAAATGCTGCGAGGGGGGGGAATTCGAGAATCGAGACACATATCAATCATCTTGCATGCGTATTGCAACCGCTTGAAACCCCGCCATCAATCTTACAACGTGGTTTGTAATCGTCATTGTAACACGATGTAAACGGTACCTGATTACAACCGACTTAGGAAATTTGCGACATATTCCAATGCATGAACCTGTGCACACACGTTTTTTCTTAGACCCGTCCAAGTGAAAAAGTCCTCAAGAGTCAAGGCACATAGGGCTACCAGGCCCGTGTGCTTTCCTCGACAAGGCCAAACATTCCCATGCGAAAGCGGTTGGCAAATTTACTCTGATTGTTGCGATGCTTAACAATATATTACTTTAAATACCATTCTCATTTGTTCACAGGTTCTCTGATGCATGTCGGCACTTGTCTCCAATCGCTTGGTAATATCTCGCCAAGTATCTGGTACTTTATAAGTACCTGAAGGTGAAGACTTTATTTAGATCTCCCTACCGGCCTGCACCGCAATGTTTCTCAGATCGCTCGTCCAAGCCGGCGTTACGCTATTAGCAAGCATATCCATAACTCGCGCCGTCTCTGTTGTCGAGGACAGTCTTGATATTACAGAGGCAGGGCACGTTGAGATTCGGTCCAAGGTTCACAATGCAACTGGTATTCGTTATGTCAAGAATTCAGGAATCTGTGAAACAACTCCAAACGTTACCCAAATTTCTGGTTACATTGACGTTGGAACAAACATGTCCATGGTATATCTCTGTTTCCTATACTCTGAATGTAAACTGACCTAAGGTACAGTGGTTCTGGTTTTTCGAGTCTAGAAACTCGCCCGAAACGGCCCCATTCACCCTATGGTCAGTTGCTGGGAAGCAGAGTTACCGAACTTGATCCGCACCTCTGAATTGCTTTCGCACTAGGTTGAATGGTGGCCCTGGATGTTCTTCTATGATTGGATTGTTCCAAGGTTGGTTGGGTCAATTGCCTTTGAATTCGCTGCTAATTCTCTACAGAGAACGGGCCATGCTTGGTGAATGCCGACCGTAATTCTACCATTCTTAACCCCTACAGGTTTGTGAGAATGATAGCTGTTTTTCGTATGCTAATCTAACATGCGTTCCTACAGCTGGAATAATCTAAGCAACAGTACGTAGCATGTGGCCCTCTTCGTTGCCAGAGCTGATATTCTCACCCAGTGATCTACATTGACCAGCCAATCGGAACAGGGTTTTCTTACGGTACTGACTCGGTAAACAGCACGGAAGCCGCTGCGCCCTTTGTATGGACTGCATTCCAGGTTTTGTTTGAAAGCAAGCTATTTTCGAAGTATGCCGGTCGAGAGTCAGTCGCTTAATTCAGCTATCATGGACGATTACTTATGCCTGGCTCAGGTTCATTTTTGCCACAGAGAGCTATGGTGGTCACTACGGACCCAGTTTTGTGACCTACTTCGAAGATCAAAACGCCTTAATCGCTAGTGGGGAGATTGATGCTGTTCCAGTTGTTGTCAGCGCCCTGATGATCAACAAGCAAGTAGCTGTCTTGACTTTCCAATACCTCGTTGAATAAGCATTCACAGTGGCTGGTATGATCCACTCATTCAGAACATCGCATACCTAAACTTTGCGACTTATGCCCCTGGTTATGGACAGCTCCAGCCGGATGATGTACTCAAGAACATTTCAGACTTCCTTTACGGTTCTGATGGTTGCGTAGTGCAAGAGAAGGCCTGTTACGCTGCTGGAAATTCCACTCAATCAAACAAGATTTGCCGGGATGCCGATAATTACTGTGTGAGTAACATGTCGATACTATGTGTGGACGTCACCGAACTCTTTCAGATCGACAATGTCTTCACCCCTGCCGCGGGCGATTATGATAGCTACGATATACGTCAAAACTCATCAGCTTTATTCCCCCCTGAATACTATATGTATTACTTGCGCAAAAAAGATGTCATGAAGAAGATAGGCGCTCAAGTAAAATACGAGGAATGTCCATCCGCACCCTACGAGCAATTTGTAAAGACAGGCGACGTATGTTATTGTCCAACTTCTTTCCTTGAGTTTTATATCTGTCTTCCTGTCAAAGGACGCTAGAACATGGCTACCCCAGCTATCGGCTCTGGTTGACTCTGGGATGAAGGTTCTGATTTGGGTGCGTGCTTAGTTACTGCTTCATCGTCTGATAATTTACCAGGGAAGAACAGGCAGGAGATGCTGACATGAAGTCCGTTTTTGTGCTGTCAGGACCCTTCATATCATGATGCTGACGCTTCTCATTGACTTTAGTTGCAACTGGCTTGGGGTAGGCTGTCGCGTATCTTGCTGCTAACGTCACTGAATTATTCTGGCTAATAGGGCCATGCGTCAGTTCTAGCAATGGATTGGTATGGTAACGAGACGCTCCATAATACCCCATTCACCAATATGACGATCAATGGCACGCCTGTTGCAGCCGTGCAGAACGTTGACAACTTTTCCTTTGCGTAAGTCTTTTTTTTCCATCTCAACTTGTTAACGAGAAAGATGTCTCATCATTTTACATTTTAGACGGGTGTATGGTGCCGGACACGAAGTGGTCAGTTGACTCCTGAGGATGATGATATCCGCTAATGCTTGCTATGTCATTGTTAGGCTGCCTTCCAGCCCCAAGCCGCTTTGGAGATTTTCTCGCAGGTTGTTCGTAATGAACAACTTCACTCCGTCTAAAGAGTGGATATTGGAGCACAAGTCGTGATTCTGGTTAGATGTCCAATGGTGGCGTGTTTGAGCAGTGGGCCAACGTCGCTCTGAGACGTTCAATGAAGTAGAGCCAAACTTCGAAATCTACATATCTGCTTGTGATATAGCGAACTGTTTTATGTACATGAAGATAGCATGGTGCATGCATATGATGCGTGACAGGATTCATACAGCCAAGAGCACATGCCTGACATATAATGTACCGCGATCGCACTCCGAACGACCACAGTAAGCTGTCAGCTTGAGGCGAAATGAACTGAAAACTGAACCAGTAGAGACTCAAACAAACGTCTTACGATAGCATCAACTGCTAGAAGTTCAACTGTAAGAACAATTTGGGAATGTATAACTTTTGAGGTAACCTCACATCTTCCATAACCGTTTCCTTCTGCAAAGCCATGCAAAAACACACATGCCCATAGAGTATGCACACAATAAGCACATTGCTTTCATGTTACCCACGAACATAGTCTGTATATTGAGATTGATCAGACCGGTGGCCACATTTGACTGAGTATCGATTGTCAGGACCCCAAATACAAGTGATGTAAGCAAGACGAACCAGCAAGAACAAGATGAATGCATTCTTGTTGATAGCGTCCAACAGCGCAGGTGCACTGCTTTTCGGCCCCTTTTCCTCAACGAGGAGCCGTTTGCCTGAAGGATCAGTTGGATCTCGAATCTTTGACGTTCGGATGGGAAAGAACACCATGTCGAGTAAAATGTAACCAAGGATGAAGGAGGTGTTGTAAGCTGCAACCCAGAGGACATATGAGATGTTTGCCTAGTAATCATTTCAGCATATGAGACTTTTACACTAAATTGCGTATGTAAAACAAAATAAGCACGACGAACCATTCTTCTGGAAACTTCAATTCCAAGCCTCACGAAGGCCAGAAGCATCCACCAAACCACTGAATACGACAACAACTCGATGATGATCTTGGCGTTCTGTCTGGGTGCTGAAGGATCAAGTTTACTAGGTTGGTAAGAGGACGGCCCGTCGAGTAACTGTTGTTGCTGCTTCCGGAAGAACGAAGGGGACGGTGGAAGTATGACAGTTCCCAAGGACAGGCCAAGTATGTGGATCGAAACGTAACCTAGCGGAGAGTGATTAGAAGCCGCACATCCTACAAGAATGATAAGTAATACCCAGCAAGGAGAGCAAGCCTTCTTTGTTCGCGAAAATAATGTTGCTCCGCGAGCCATTGAGCAGAAAGTCCTTCATTCCTCCAGATGACAATGCGAATTGATGCACTATTGACAGGCATCTGATTCAGGTTTCTTATGAAAGTCTGACTATTACTTACAAACTCCAATCCAAAGACCCACCAGGGCGACGGGGATATGCAAGATGAGAGGATGCAACAAGACCTCAATGATAGGCAAAAGCGCAAGTGTGAGGAAGAAATTCCAGTGTACGCCGTACTCTGTCACATGTTCCTGTTGCAGCCATTAAGCGGTGGGCGTGGCATGAAACCTATGCAAGACCCTACAGGATATTCAGTGCCTTTCACGAGCACGACGCGCAGAATGCCTAACACAATGATGGGTATCATTCTACGAGAGACGGACTTCAGTTTAGGAAGGATTGGAGCCTGGAGGTAAGATATGTCTTTGATGATTGGTATTGCAGACACCACGCCTTGGGAGAATACAAACGAGCCAACGCCGATGTCCATCTGTGAATAAAATTGTGTGAAAGTTGAAGAATATGACTTATTCTGGGCGCACCAAAGAAACACCATACGTCTCGCACTTTGCTAGAAAACGGGGGAATACTGGAAAATCAACAGCGAGTATGGACAGAATTGTCATTAACATCATGTGAGCACGGTAAGTGGTCAGAGCGGGTAAGGGTCTGAGGGACTGAGATAAGTGCGTTGGTGGAGTCTCTGCTCGGCTTCTTCCATTTGGCGAAGTAACTTCATCCCGAATTTCAGCCAGTAAAGGCGTACCTCTTTCGAGAGGGGGAAGAAGGAGCAATACAAGCATTGGTACAAGTAAGAGGAGAGAGAGTGCGCCAGGAGCTTCCGCGAATAAGGTCATAGACAATAACAGAGGCAAGGCAAGTATTACAAACTCTGCCAAGAAATATGCGGACCCAAATGCTTGAACACGCGAGCGCAGTGCAGAATGAAGTGCGATTGAGGACTGAATATGATCAGCTTGCCCAAGTGGAAAGACACGTAGGGATACACACCAAAGCAACGCTGCTTATCATATTTACATGAAATACTGTCGAACCAGTCATTCCAGAGACAAAAGCCTCCTTCGAAGCTTTGTAGTCAATCATCGTGATCTGTAAGAATATGGCCAGTAGTTGTTTGAGGCCTGCAACACCAAACTACAGCAAGATGTAGTTGTCGCCGATTTAAGGTCAGGCTCACGGCCTTTCAGACAACAGCGATGTGTAGTGACTGGGTAGTAACTTAGTTCTGAAATTGCTGCCTGATCTCACGTGACATTCGTATACTGGTGAAATTATGTAAGCCATCACCCGTGTGATTCGGGATCTATATGATGCACAACGGCACTTCAAGTGAACCGACCTCCGAGTTCGCCCAGGCTAACCTTGCGCGACTATGTGGCTATCGTCAACCAATTATCATGACCAAACGTCCTTTACGTGTATTCCCATGCATTTTTTCGAGGGTACACAGGCAGTGGTATATAGTGGATGAGAGTTGGAGACGGAGTCGTTAGGATGAGTGGCGACAAGCTTTTCATTGAAGTCTCGGATCAGACGGATGTTTTCTCGTGACTCTAAAGGCCATGTCACCTCTGAATACACAATTGGCGCAGCTTTTCTTCAATATTACTCTGTCGGCTCGCTCCTCCGAGTCTCCAAAGTAGTATGGTTTTGTGTAGTGACAGTAGTGTACCAACAATGAGGCCTATGAGGTATCAACGTCAATTAGTGAATATTATGTTCTCTCTATTGCAATGTTTCAATAAAGCTGCTCATTAAGATTACCACACGAATTCAAGTTTGTGCGAGTGGGACAAGGTTCCTGCCGGCGAAGCTCGGCCCTTTCTAGTTCGTAGTGCGACTCGGAAATGCAAGTACGGATGACAGGGAACTAGCGACCCAAGAAATAATTTGCCTTCCTATCTGTCTGCCTATCGACTCTCGTCAAGTATCAAGACATGACCGTTTTAACAAGTCCTTTAAAGCTATGTCTTCCCCACCAAAACCAGTTGATCGTGATCACAACTAGAAGACCGCCTACAGCAACAATCGCGTAGTTCATATTGAGGACGTCCACCGGGTATGCCGTAGGCAGAATGAATAGAACACAGACGAAAATAGTGAACTGCACGGATAATGAACGGAAATGTATAAGGAAAGAGAAAGTTGCGTACCAGAAAGCTGGCAAAATTTATTGGCCACGACCATCTTCCGAGGCGGAAAGGTCCAAAATCTTGAATGCTAAATTCAAAAAAATAATCAAGAATGGTTCGAATACATCATTGTTGAAATTACGAACGAGCCAGGCCAGAACACGCGAATAATGATGGGTTGCAAGTAGCTCAACATCACCGATATGGCTGCCGAGGATAAGATGGCGTTGAACTGTGAAAGCGCGAATACTGTCAAAACAAAGGAATGCATCAAAAAGTTAGGTCGACTAACTGCAATTGCAGACCCGATATAAGCGCATGATATGATGCATCCTATCAAAACGCTTGTCCATACACCCCAATATGGTGCTTGGAATCGGTTCAAGGTCATAAATTGTTTTTTCATCGGGAATGCATTATCTCTTGCGAGCGCATAGAACAGTCTCGAACTTGCGGTAAATGTTGTGATTGCAGCCATCACTTGGGAAACCATTATCACAATCAGACACATCTGTGACAATCGTGGTCCGACTGCATCGTAGAAAAGTTGAGCAATCGGGATGGCAAACGTGGTGGCCTGAACGGATGCAATATCCTGAACTGCGAAAAGAAGGGCAAGCAAGTACGCGAGGCCGATCAACCAAGAACCTGCAATGCTGCCGACTACGCCGAGCGGAGCCAGAATCTCCGCGCGTACAGCTTCTTCCGCTACTTGAGCTGCTGTCTCGCACCCCTCGAGCGTGTATACAGCCTAGGGTAAGGTCACGTCGTATGACTCGTAATACAACATAATGGGGCCGATCCTCACCTGAAGAAACCCAAGAAGCACGACAAAGCCTCGAGATTGCCAGCCGGTGAAGCTAGTCAACCGGTCGATGACTCTTTCATTCATAAAATGAGGAAGAACCTACTTTTGAACATTCGTAAACACGAAGTCGGCAGAGTTCTGTCAGACGTAATCAGATTGCACGTGAAGGAAAGGGACTTGCGGCATGACAAAAGTTTACCATCATGGGTGCTTTCACGAGCAGTGTGGTGACTAAAACGACTGTGCCTCCAAGCGTCCACCAAACAAATAACGTGCTCATGTGTCCTATCGCCTTCGTTCCAATAGTATTGACAATGCCAGAGAATATGTTCACGGCCCACGCGATCGCAGCGATTTCTAATCTCGTTAGACTTCTTCCTTGTCCAACCTCTGCCAGAGACGAAAGGTATAGAGCGGCACTAGATGACAAATCGTAGGGTCTGATTCAATGATGCAAACAACTTACCTCAAATTAGCGGAAACGCCAGTGAATACCATGGCCATGGAATAAAGCCAGCCAGTAAAGACTAATAATTCATTCAAGCACTACCCAAATATGAACATTGAGACTTACAGCCAAGGATGGGCACGTCTGGTTTCATCTTGCAAACCCAGAAATAGAGTCCTCCCATTGTTGGGCTACGCAACAACCTAAGGCGTAGGTTCAGACAATGCATGAATTGCTTACTATGCACTACAGATCTCTGCAAAGCTGACCGCGATCAGAAGCATAAAGAAACTACAAATCTGGATAGATCAATAGTTATTTTCAAATTCATTGATATTGAAGCGTCAAACTCACGTTCCATCCCCAAAACAGACCTAGCGGGCCTCCAGAGAACAACCCCGTTTGAAGAGCGCTGCTCATTCCGTTTAGAATGCCGATGGAACAGAACGATATTCCAAGCACTCCGAAAAGAGACATCTCGCGGCGGAATTTAGGTCTATACCCCAGGTCCAAAAGGCGTTGGTCGGATATGGTAACATTGTATGCCTCTTCCTTGGCGATAACCTGTCCCTCACTAGAAGATGGGCTTTCTGGCTTGCCCATAGTGAATGTGAGTTATGCTAATAGTTGTGATTAGGGATAATGAAAGTTATATGTAAAGAAAGTAAGCAGAGATAAGGTGAGAGCTCAGTTCCAGATCCAGGTTTATACCCAGCTTTAGAAGGCGTCGGTGGGAGAGGCAACATTGTGGGCTTCGGCCTTGGCATTGACCTCTCCCGTAGTGGAGTAAGTACATTGTGACTTGACTATGGCAGACGTGCCCATATAGGCGACTGGTCCGGCTCACTGTGAGAGAAAGTAGATAAGCAGCGTTTACTTTTGGATGGTAGACGCCACGAAATTGAACAAGCAGATGTGATTGAGCCTTGGAATTGACTGCGGAACACCGACCGAGACGATGTTGATTGAGCGCCAGCTGCGTCACCTGCCAGTGACTGTTTATAGTGGTGTTCTCCATTCCTGCAGTGAGGTCAGTTGACGGGAAATTTATAGACAAGGGGTACGCATGATAAAGCTCTGTGATTCCGGATCGATTACTTGTGCATATATCATCAACCACTACTGCTGCCAACAGGCACTATAATCCTTCAGCTCTGCAGTTGATGAAGCTTGCACTTATCCGAGTTCTGAGCCTGAGAGAAGGTGAGACCTTCGCCAACCGCTTCGCAGAGAATCTGAAAGAGTCGTGGGTATGACCGATTAGTACGAGCAGGTGGGTTCGCATTCGGGCCTTCTGATCAAGGGCCGCCGATTTCAAGCCCAGTGCAGAGTTGAGACAACATGTCTTGCAAGTTTGAGGAACCAATGGTATCAAAGGGGGACAATAAGGCTGCTTTGAATACTCCTGGGCCTGAAGAGTAGCAATGGACGCATAGTATCAAGCACTGCCTGATGGCCTCTTGATCAACATATATCGACACAATACAAAATGTGAAGTTCACCTTCTCCCGTGACCACTGACGAGTCTTTTCAACGTCCCTATTCGAGATCCGTAAAATTTCACACGGGCCTTCTGTACTAGGATCCATGCATGCAGTACCACGAGCCTTCACGGAATGACAATACAGGCTGCCTCAGGTAACTGTTGTGGTCGAGTACCACAAGTCGACTTTTGATTAACGGCATCGTTTAATATAATATGCTGTAAGTTCCTTCTTGACTTTGTGAGCCAGGTTGCTAATAGGCTATCTCATCTCCGCCGCAGCACTACCGTAATGGCATTAATTCTCCCTCACTGATTGACATGAGGCAAACACGTTTCATGGATTCTACTTGCATTTCATACCATATCAGGGTGCATTTAACTTCCATGCCTCGCCGGCGCGGCTAGCATGCCCATCCATTGGCAATCCATATAGACTTGAACACCAGTACTGCAATTGAGTCACCTCTCCCATCCCCAACTCACATCATCGAACGACGCGGCGTGGTCCCGCGTACATTCTAACACCTTCGTTTTGCTAACCCCACATTCCATCTAATCTAACAGGTTGAACCATTCCAAACATGGAAGCCGCAACACAATCACCACGCTCTCCCGCCGTTGACGCCTTCCAACTTGTATTTCACGTCAATATCTTCCTTCTCGCACTTGCGGGGGTGTTTGCCCTGTTCACTCTCCCTCGTGCTGTTGCACGCTTCTCCCGCGCTGCGGAATGGCGCTATGGTCATATCCTCCGTGCGATCCCGCTCCAGCGTCGAACGCCAAAGCCCCCCATGCGCTCCATACAATCGCCCTCATCCAGCTCTCCTGCAGCTGATAACCTTACGTCAGATGAATCGCACACCTTTCATTCCGAAGCACATCTCATTCGACACCCAGCGGCAAAGGAAGAAGGCTGGTCACTCCCTCCGCATATCTGTGCATGGTCCTCGCGTATCCCAACCTTCGCCAACATCCTGAGGTACAGACTAGATATAGGTTTTTCTCTAGGTCAGGCACTGGTCCTGGTGATCTATACTGCGGTCCTGGTTTATGCTGGATTCCTAAAGTCAAACGTATTTGAGGACCCGTTGCGGACTGGATTCGTAGCGATGTCACAGATTCCTGTTGTCTTTCTGTTGGCGACAAAAAATAATATACTGGGTATATTTCTTGCTGTCGGGTATGAGAAGGTTGGTGGTTGTAATCCTTCAGGTTAACTCTTACGAACTCTCCACAGCTCAATTACATTCATAGGTACGCGGGGGCGCTCCTTGTGATCGCATCCAACGTGCATTCGCTCGGTTACAGTGAGTTTGAAAAGGGCGTAGTTGTTCAGCGCTGAATCTTTCTGGTGGCCTAGTCTATTTGTGGACGATAGACCACACATTTTCTACAAACATTCGTGAGCCACAACACATATGGGCTTTTGTTGCGCTCGTCGATGTAGATCTTTTATATCTATTTTCGATCCCTTTCTTCAGGCGACGGGCGTACAACCTGTTCTACTGCTTGCATGTCGTACTGTTCATCCTCTTTCTCCCAGCGGTGAGCCCAGATTGTTCCTACGTCATCTTACCAGCTTTTGACAATAACATATTCAGCTTCATTCCCATCAACCTGGTGTCTGGCCGTACGTCATTGCCGCCGCCGGTATCATCAGTCTTGACTACCTCATCCGACTCATGAAAACACGCGTGTTCAATGCACACATACGTCCAATCCCCGACCTCATGCTCACACGTATCGAGATTCCCCAGCTCAATGCTGGTTGGAGGGCAGGACAACACGTACGGGTCCGCGTGCTTTCTTCCGCCATGGGATGGTTCGGCTGGGCAGAGAGTCACCCATTTACCATTGCTACCGCCGCAAAGACACCTGAAGGCATGGTGCTATTATGCAAGAAGACCGGTGGGTGGACGGGGAGACTGTACGAGATGGCAAAAGCTGCAGGGTACGAATCAGATGAAGGTGCGTACGGGAGGACAGTGCAAGTTATGATTGAAGGACCATACGGTAAGTAAAGACAGGCCTTGTTTTAGCGGTCGTTTATTTGTTGTGCAGGCGGACCAGGTCATTGCGTATTTGCGAGCTACTCCGCTGCAATGTTCGTTGTTGGCGGAAGTGGGATTTCCTTTGCCCTCTCGGCTGTGCAGGACGTCTTGCAAGTAAGTCAAGTCGAGCATTTTTGATTTCCTGATTTTCAACCCCTGTTGCTAGAGAGACTCGGAAGGTGCGAGTCGATTGAAATTCATAGAAGTCATTTGGATTATTCGAGATTCTGGTTTGTATTGTTGCCTTGTTAACTGAGCGTTTCTCATACGTATTAGCCTCCCTCACTCCACTCGTTCCTCAACTTGCAGCGCTTATCCAACAAAGTGTATATGCGCCACTCAAAATATCTGTCCACTACACACGAGCATCCGACAATCCTCCGGGGAAGGATTTCCTTCCACCAGGGCTCACGCTCACCGCAGGACGTCCAAAGATTGCCAGAGCCCTTGACGCAGTGATGTCGCGTGCGGTATCTTATGGATCTAACGTCAAGGCCAGTATGGACATCACGGGTGTCGTGATTGGCGTGTGCGGCCCAACGGGTTTGGGTGATGATATCGTGCAGGTGATTTCTCAGGTAGATGCTGGAAGACGCTGGGCCGTCGGTGGGATTGAGATGCATGAGGAGTAAGCGTTCGCTTAATTTCGGTGGATCAGCTAATGATGTTCTTCGAACAGGGTGTATGGGTGGTAGGTTGACTCGCAACCCCGGCGGTTCTTCTGCGGTGTTACTTGAAGATAGATGGTGAGGGGTATAAGATATTTAATCACCGGTTACCCGCCGCAGTATGTACTATGTATGTAGATGAGTCTCAGCGAGACAAATTCATATCGAGGAACGCGACGCTCTCTGCCCATTAGGTCATCTACCCCTGCAACAACCCTGCAGCCTCATTATACAAGGGGAATTTATTTTCATTTAATCTAAACAAGATTAATCACGATTTTGTACATGTTTAGATAGTTGAACTATTTAGCTGGGGGTGGGGTGGGTCAGCGATTAGTTGAATTAACTGCTGCCGAGCACTGATGGCGACATATCCTTGTCATTTTCTGCTTGAGGGGAACGGCATTTTGTAAACGCGACTGATGTGAGTAAAAAGGTTGCCAGCGTACATACACATTGACAAAGGAAGGCAGGCTGCAAGACGTCAAGCTCAAAATGAATGAATTTTATGACTGTATGCGCGGATCCATTGAACAATAGAAGCTCAAGGCCTGCTGAGACTAATACACGAAACACGACCAGTAAATTCGATCAACATATTTAAAGGTCTAGGTGAGAGCATTATGACGCTGACTATTAGGCAGAAGCCGGAGATGCATTGATTAAGATTCTCTATAAAGAAACGGATGAGCTCGAGGTATACCAGAAGGAAATAGTGAGCACTTACATGCAGGCGAAAACACGAGAGCTGATGCGAAAGAAAGCATGATAGACACAAATAAGGATTAGAGCAGTAAGTAATTCCCGAGTTTTGGTTCTATGCAACGGCGTTAAGCCATATCTCTTGTTCACCACACTGACCGTCCCTCCTCTGCCCTACCCAATGCAACTTCCAGACCCAAAGTATATGATTCCCCGTTCCGCTCAAAGACCGCCTCCTGGGTTGCTATGCTCTTGCCCTTCTCACACATGCCTTTTTTCACGCTAGCCTTCCCGCATATAGGCACTGGAGCATGAAGGTGCGCATAAGTCAGGTAAGACTCTGGCACTACGATGGTTGGCGCTGCAAAAAGGGGGGTGGCTGGCGGTGGTGGCGCAGCGTAAGCTTGCGATAGATCTTGACAATCTTCATCATTTAACCTCGACGAAGGAGACGGACTCCGCGGGCGAACTGGGCATGTGGGCAGGGACATAGCGCGGACTCGAGGAGTGAATGACGGAGTTGTTACGAGTGAAGGTCGTGTAGGCGTAGCTTTTGTGGGAGATGTCAAGCGCAACGTTGAAAGAGGTTGGAATAACAGTGCACAAGCATCGAGTGTGCCACTGTCAGACTCATCATCATCATCTTCTGTATTATCATCACCGATGGCGGCCTGATACGATGGGGGAGGCGTCCGTGGCCTGAACATAGGAAGTTCCTGCGAGGGTTGAGAGGAAGGATACATGCTCGTAGTGCGCGCACGTGCATGAAAGGGAGAACAGAAGAACGGATCATCGCTCGCACCGATATCTCCCTGGCTAACACCAAATCTCTCATCTGGAGTGATGACTGATGTAACTTCAGCAGTCGGCGACGTGGGGCTTTGCGGGAAGTCGATCTTGGAGGTTCTCCTTTCGGAAGACACTTCCTCGTCGTCCCCTTCCTCACGAACAGGAAGTAGCTTAGTGGGACTCTCGAGGAACGAAACTCGTAGAGAACGCTTCAAAGCCGCTGTTTCTCCGCCACGTTTCAAGCCAATTTCTCCGTACTTGCTATGACGAGCAGTGTCTTGCTTAACCACATCATCCGCGCTCCACACGTACAGGGCTAATGGTGACCGTTTGATAGGCCTGCCTAACAGAAGGCCAGTTGGGATAATCGGTCCATTCACCTTGGTCACAGGTGGTGTGAGCCCAGGAGGCCGATAAGGAAAATGCGCAGCAGATGGGACCGAACCATCCCATACCCTCACGCCCAGGCCAGATCCCGGGGCGGTGGCCAAAAATAAGCTTGGCGCGGCAGCCGCAGTGACTTTGATGCCTGCACTCCATGCACGCCTACGTGCCCTAATTTCAAGTTGCCCCTCAGACTCAGGGTCCATCAATCCACACCCAATAGAGTTTTGTGGCCATAACAAGCTCCAATGCTCCTCACGTGCACGAGTACGCACAAAACTTAAAGCACTTCTAATTCGCGAAAGTAAGGCAACACGGGTGGAGAGAAGCTCATCCACGTTCGGAATGGCCATGCGCTTGGGTAGTCGTGACGGTGATGAAGGGAAATGTGCGGGTAACTTCTGTGGATGCATCGCCGATCGGCAACTCCATGGCGCCGCGGTAGTAGGTTTGACACATACATGCGGCGCAGTAGAGGGGCATCCGGGGCTTGAATGAGGGGGACGAGTTTTTGGACGAGAAGAAGTCGTTTTTGAGATAGCCGCAGAATGACTGCGCTGTTGGGAACATGCACCATTCTGAGACAATCCTGGTAATGTGGCTGGGAGCGGCAAAGGCAGCACTTCACCGTCCTCGGGGGTACGTAAAGACGTTTGGCTTTCATCTGACTCGTCTTCCTCAATCGCATCGGACGGCATAGCAGCAAATGTCGTGCCAGCGTGATAATCGCCACCTTCGTAATCACTTCCAAAATCCTCGTCGAAATTGAACTGCCCGTCATCGAAGATGAAATCTGTTCCAGGGCCCAGGGCGCCAAAATTATCAAAAGTGACATGGTCATCATCACCCCACACATCACCGAAATCATCAGCTCCAAAGCCGAAGCTCTCGCGTAAGAGGCTGCCATTCTCCACACTGAATTCAAAAGCGTACGCGTCCAGTTCATCGGATGCACTTGGGTTGCGGACATGGCGAATTGCGCCCCATTCATTTGCTACAAACTTTTCAGAAATACAGCATTCCAGAGTGTAATCAACCAAACCTTGTTCGTGACGAGGATATACGACACAGTCATCACTTTCGCCCTCCACTTCGTCGGGAAACGGTGAAGGTGCACGCCATCGTCTTTGAGTTTCCTCAGAGCCGCGCTCCCCAAAGTCAAGAGCAACTCTCCCCTCGCTTTGCGTCCTTCCATGTTTACGAGCTGCAACGCGCCCAGGCTGCAAGGATTTCTCGATTTCTCTCAGCTCAGAGCGAGTTTTGGTAGCCATACTACGGAGCACCCATTCAATGTACCCTGCGTAATAGTTGTGAGCCGAAAGCGCAGGTACAACATGCCGTCTCCAAGCATCGATAAGCGTAGCGCGTGCACGGCGACGGAGAATTGGCGGATCTGTTAATGGTGGGAAAGCGGAATTATAGGGGGAGGTTAAAGATTGCGAGACGGGAGCAAATGATGTATTGCGGGGTGCGATAGGGGGAATTGGCGGGAGGGGAGGCGGGGAGGGGTAGGGTGTAGTTGGTGATGGAGGAGGGGCCGGAGGAGGAGACAAAGAACGTGGCACTAACGAACTGAAGAGCAGCCAACAATAAGTCAGTCTAGAGAAGGAACGACGAACACGACGATACGTACGAAATCAAAGAAAACAGCAGGGAGCGTTGCTTCTTATGCCTGCTCAACTTCGGAGACTTCGGAGGAGCAGCAGATATGCTAGGGATATCCTGCGAACTAGCTACACTGCTGCAGACACTAGCGGAGGTGGAGCGTTCGAAGCTGTCTCGTCGGGATTCCTGTTCATAGCACGTTTTGACGTCGTCAACGACACCTTGAAGCATCTGCATGCATTGCGAGTTCATGGGAAGCCTTTCAGTGCGCCCATCAACGAAGCCGATGACGACCTCCTTGTTTGGTACATCAAACATGACTTCAATTATCCGGGCGACGAGACCAACTGAACGGTCAAACACATGGATGTTCATTGGAGATTCGAGGCGCAACACCGAGGTGAGAAGGTGTAGCTGGTTCGACCACCCAGGGGGAGTAGGCAAATTGGGAACGTTGACAGGAAAAGAGACGTTGTAGAGAACAGTGCCATGTGATACGGAGGGAATGAGACGAATGAGCATGATGACTATTAGCTGGGTGAGATACTGTAAAATCTAGTGAAACTGGTATGCCCTTCGTCGCAGTCGACATCCAGTATGCAAGAAAAGCAAAGACGGGACGATTCGTTGGTTTTCTGCGTTACAGTACGTGAGTTTACGTTAAAACTAATTTGTGCGAGGCTACTATATCACAAACTCGGATACGTACAAGAAAGTTCGGGACCGTAACCGTCGCTTCTGTGAGCAATGGGCCAGCCCATGTTCGCGAACACAACTTGAAGATTCAGCGCACTGAGCAGTAGGGCTGAGCCTGAGCATGATTTATGTTGACCAAATGGTAAGGTGATGGGACACCTGGTGAAAATTCGTGGCCAGTACTAAGTGGCATGCCAAAAGCTTGCGTGACAGTCACAAGCATTCCATTTAAGGTTACCTTAAAGTTAAAGTTCCCCAAGCACGCACTCAACGTAGTCCAGGAAGAACAATACTATCACTTAGGCGATGGTCAATAAATCAAGGTAAACCAAACGCATGCTCCTGATCCAGTTGTCACCCTTTTGTTGTAGCCTCCTCTGTTACCAGCAAGCGTATCGGATCACGTCGTACAGCTTGAACGTTTGAAAGATTCTCCGGGTCGACTCGGAAGTGTGCTTATCTTGAAAAACTCGTGGTTTGCGTATACACTGTGGACTTGTAGAGGTCAAGCTCAATTTGTTCCGACCACAAAGTATTGGTCCGATAGTAAGTACTGGCAGTAATATCGGTAAAGCGGCGCCCCAAAAACCTTGTAATGAGCCCACATTGTACCGTAGGGTGCAACAGAGCCATTGTCAGGGCATAGCGTCAGCGGCAGTGCCATCGTTCGTGAACACATCACCTTGTCCCCAGCTAGACTTTGCGTGAGTCAAATTGAAACAAGTCTGAAGCTGTGAGTTCCTCTGACAGGTGCATTGGATGTATCGACACACCTGGTAACTGAATCAGATCATCGATGTGAGGATTGCTATGTAGGAGTAGCGTACTATATGGTGAGGATGGTGATCAACATGAGCGGGGCAGGACAGAGTGGCACGATCCTTCGCAGTTGAGTCTGGCTAGGGCTATTTACCTGCAGTAATTCGTGAACCTCGCTTGTTAGCGGCGGGGATCCGAGATGAAAACATCGTGTTCTTGCCATTCAGTAAGTGGCACAGCCAGCCTTGCCACTAGATTCTTACCCAGCCTTAAAACTTGACTCGGTTCAACTGACGTCGAGTAAATTGTTCGACGAAAGAACAAGTCACAGGGACGAAAAAAAGGCGTTGTCTAGCAGGAACGCGGTGCAGCACAGCTCTGGGGGCACCTACTAGTAGGCCTGTGCTTCGAATTCGACATAGAAGGTCGACGAAGCGCCCACTCGCATTTTTGCCGGTATATATATATATGCTTGGTGCCCTGCAACCTTTAATAATTCCAGGCAGTGAGCCTACTGTTTCATCTCTCACTGTGACCAACACTTACCGACTCCTTGACGAGTCCTGACGCGACAGCATGGGAAACACTGCGAGCCAGCAGGCAGAAAAGCGCAAAACAAGGCGTGCGCAAACCCTCAGTCCTCAAAAGCCCTCACAGCGGTTTTCAACAACCACACTAGCAGCGTCGGTGGGATTGAGCAAGCGCTCGCCACAGCCAAATTCTTCGGTTCCATCTTCGCCCCCACCGACCATTGTTGCCGTGCCGGAACCAGAGCCACAACCGGAACCTAAACAAGACAGCAAGCCGCCGCCACCACCCGAAAAGGATAGCATACCGGAGCCTGTTATTGAGGTACGATGATTCGATTTGGTCTGCTCTAGTTTCCTCCAAATCTCATCTTCTTCTGCTTCCTTCATCTACTCGTCGTTCATTCCATCGGACGACGATAATCAGGACTCTTACGCTCAAGGAGCAATCATGCCATCTCAATCCGCTTACCGTTCCTTGCCAGGTATGTGCTACCCCACAGTCACGGTTATCATCCAGAGGGGGAGGGGTCAATTTGCTTCTTCATCGCCTAATTGCTCTTTTGGGTTTTCTCGTTCTGAAATCATGTGCATTCTTGCTACAGTATCGCACAGGTCGTACGCTTGGAAGCGGTACATATGCTATCGTCAAGGAGGCCATACACATCAAGACAGGCAAATACTATGCTTGCAAAGTCATCAACAAGAAGCTCATGGAGGGGAGGGAACACATGGTGAATATTATCCACATACCGCCCGCTTCGGATTGTTTGGCTGCGATGCCGCTGAGGGCGCATCCTGCAGTTCAACCTGTGTTGTTCGATATCATGCTATGAATAACGTTACAGCATGTCAGTCATGGGAAAATCATGCGTGCTCCTGATCAGGGCACATTCTGTCCAATGATCTACCAGCCCAGGCCCTCACTTTCCCTCTGCGACATATCATTACACCAACATTACTGATAACATTTACTTCAGGTCCGCAACGAGATCGCAGTATTGAAGAGGATTTCGAGTGGTCACCCGAATATCGTGACACTCCATGACTACTTTGAGGTCCGTGCACAATGAACACTCTCGGACAGCGCGTTAACCGAATGCTCCTTTCTATTCTTAGACATCACACAACCTCTACCTTTGTTTCGATCTCTGCACTGGTGGCGAACTCTTTGATAGCATATGTGCTAGGGGACAATATACTGAGGCGTAAGCATCCCCTATATCCCATTTCACTCATCATCAATTCTACGCACAAGTGACGCGGCTGGGCTCGTCCGCACCATATTTCAGGCAGTCAAATACATTCATGACTGCGGGATCGTGCATCGCGATCTTAAGCCGGAGAACTTGCTTTTCCGGTCGAAGCCTGAAAAGACTTCGGAAATCATGATTGCAGACTTCGGTCTTAGCCGAGTCATGGCGGAGAACAAGTTGAGCATGTTGACGGAAGTTTGCGGCACGCCTGGGGTGAGTTCCAGTTTTCCTGCTCTGCACGAGGATTAAAACGCATTGGTAGTACATGGCGCCCGAAATTTTCAAAAAGAGTACGACATTGCAATTTCATGATATTGACTGTCATCCTAACATTACTTCTAGCTGGTCATGGAAAGCCTGTCGACGTCTGGGCCATGGGCGTAATCACATATTTCCTGCTCGCTGGTGCGCATACTTGGCATGCCTGTGATGATTACGGTGCTGAAAGCTTAGTACAGGTTACACGCCTTTCGATCGCGACACCCAACGACAAGAGATGGAAGCCATCATCGCTGGAGATTATAAATTCGAGCCTGGTATGTTGCTTTCATGCTTCTGCCAATGGAGCCACCTTACACGTTTATAGATGAATATTGGTCCATTGTCTCTGACACTGCCCGGAACTTTGTTTCAACCTGCTTGACTACCGATCCTGAAAAGCGTCCGACTGCTGCACAGATGCTTGAGCACGAGTGGCTCACATCTGAGATACCTCACTTCGTTGAGAACGAGACAGGTGAACCAAGAGACTTGTTGCCGCACGTCAGGAAGGCGTTCGATGCGAAGAAGACATGTGCGTCTCGTATTCCCCTCCTCTGGTGGAATCGCTAAAATAACGTAATTTTCCTTGCAGTCCGAAAAGCCGTGCTAGGGCATGATGGCGATGAAGCGCATGACATCGCTCGTCCAACACATGTCACCAGAGGCGCAGAAGCTGAACGAGGATTTGTATCAGTTCAAGCAAGAGTCCGAAAAGGAAATGCTCGAGGACCTACGTGTCGTCCACCATCACAACGCCGACGAAGAGCGATCGCTCAAGTCCCAGGACGATATCTCTATCGCAAAGGGTCCAAATGGGAAAGCAGCGGACGGCCCCGACGTTAGTGAGAAGCTTGCCGCTGTGAGCCTGAGCGCGAAGTCGGGTGGCAATTCTAAGAGCGTCTGATACACGAGTGCTAGACTTGACATTGACTACAGGGATGGAATCACTAGGTTGATATGTCGAGTTAGAGGACGCACGCTCTTTTTCTATAATCTCTCTATCATGTACTTGTTATCGATACCTGACATCGCACGCTAATCACTATTACTTTTGGGAATGCTATGGCCTTGAGGGGGTGTGGAGTCTTAGAAACTGTGTACTATGTGACATCTTTGTGTGTTTATCGGCTCCGCGGAAGTGGTTGCAGTAATTGATGGCCAAGTAGGACTGTTTGGATTTTCTATTACTGATTCTGTACATGCACAAGACGCCTTGTTCGATATTGCTATGTTCTAGGTACATAGCTCAGGCTGTACAAATGCCTCATGTAAACTGTGAACGTTCTCTGGTTTTATGTTACAGAAGGTAACAACTGTTCTAAACAACATGGAGCCCCCCTGTAGTATGCTTTTCCTCAGCCGAAATATCTTTTTAGTGATCAGGAAGAAGTAGGGCCGTTGCTTCCGCAAACGAGTCCAAGTCATTGTGACGATGGCGAAGGCTTCCCAAGGCGACTGGCAAACAATCGCGCGTACGACCAAATCCACGTGATACTCACTCGCCAATCCATTCAGTGCGCTCGAGTTTCAGACAGGCTCTCAGCCCATGACGACCGCGAAACCACTGGGTAGTGAGTCTCATGCTGTCTCATGGTAACGAAGTCCGGCCCCAAGCATCAAGGTGCCATTCTATGTGGCTGTCAGAGGATGGGCACAGCGTAGCTTGAAAATAGGGGGAAAGTTCACCACTTTGAAAACCAAGGTCTGGAATTATCATTATCTGACACCGCCTGATTGTACGACATCAAGTGCTTGGTATATGTCTGTCAGCAAGCTCAGCATGGTGCTACCTGTGTATGGTGTAGTTGGGTCTACAACTGGTGCATCTCTTGGAAGCCCACGAAGCCAATAGTTGCTCATCGTTATGTCCACCGTCAGAATTGAATGAAAAATTGCAGGACATCCAAACGAGACGCAGCATGTATCTCTTTCCATAGATGATAGAAGACGTTTGAGTGAAGCGGGTTCGGGCCCGGGGTTTCCCGTACTATGATCAGTTTCAATGCACACAATCAACACGCAATACTAAATAGTTGGCTTCATCGTGGGGCTCTCAAGAGTCAAGATCTCGCCGAGCTTCAAGTTGCGCACTAGGCCACGTCCGAAGAAGTTTAATCACAGCAGCATCGACTTGTTTGGTAGCTTCTCCGAGTCACGTCACCGAAAACGATTCCGGTCCCGGATCCTCGCAACTGAGATGGACCATGACATATACTGTCTCAGTCAGCTCATATACTTTCCTTGTTACTAGTGTTCCCACTTCTCTCAAAGTCGCCATTAACCTCACCCACGTACTCGAATCCAGTGTCCCATGTCCTCGCACACCTTCCCTCTTATGTTCCACTGTCCCAGGATCCAGACGTTGCAAGCAAAGTCGGTCGCGCTGTCTCGGATTCAGCTCTCGCTGATTAGTACGTGGACTTCTTCGCAGAGAACTCAATGTTTGATGTAAACCGTACCCTGCGCGGCCTAGTTGGTTATGTCGTACCAAGAGGGTACAGAATTGACCATCGCATGCTCACAAGGAGTATATCAATAATATGGCTGGGAGTGTAGTTGCGTGCCATGTACAGTGCATAAGGACAAGACGGAACGAACCGAACCCACTTTCCAAACATGCAGTGCTGAGTGCAAGATGAGCGCAGCATGCAAAATCACCTCCATCTCACCCTTGACCATTGATTATTGAGTCTAGCCTCTGCCTCACTGCTCAGCTGTCTGCAAGCACAGCATCCTTTCTCGTTCAAAGTCATGTCACACCAAGAGGCCAAGTCAAGCATACCAACAAGACGGGGTGAAGTGCTATTGCACTCACGGACAAACACGAAGGTTCCACCACCATACGGTGCACAGCACCGCCAGGAGGCACTTTGGGACGGCGAGCAGCCACCTTGTTATAAGCGCCAGCTTCATCAATTGGAAGTAGGCGGGGATGAAGCGCTTCCTCCTCGTTGGCAACAGTTTGAGGCAGCGGATGGTGAAACACAATACCAAGATGACACACTCATTATATCCTCCTACAACCGGCCTTTACCAGGAGTGCGACTAGGTGAGTAATGAAAGTGTTACCAGAAGCCATAAATTTATGGTATAACATAGATTATCCTGGACAACTCGTTGATCCTGAATGCGAATGGTACATCTCACCACTCGGTCGGTCCTACTTCGTCAATCACAATACTCAGACCACATCGTGGAAGAAACCAAAGCCAAAACGCCCAGCAGGGAGCTTGGCGCCAGAGCGCATCATCGAGGATCACCCTCGATGCATATGGAGTCTTGCGTACTTGAAAGCCAGTTGCAATGTAATGAGTGCATCGGATGATAGTTCGATTCGTCAGTGGAACAGAGACGGAGAGCTAGTAGGAGAGTTATGGGATGGAGGAGGAGCAGCAGTGCAGTCCATTGCAGTGCGTCTCGATGACACTATGGTCGTTAGCGGAAGCGTAGACGGCAGACTACGGTTGTGGAATATAAGGGAGGGCAACATGATCGGCGACCCGTGAGAGGGACACGATGCTGCAGTGAGGTGCCTCGATTGGTCTCCTGGTGTCCTGGAGATAGCAAGTGGATCGCAAGACGGCACCATACGACGCTGGAACCCAGACACCGGTCGACAAATAGCACCACCGATCAAGACAAGTCACGCATGGGTTTCCGCCGTCAAATACTCTCCACAAGGTGACAGATTCATCAGCTGTGGGAATGGTGCGATTTGCGTATGGTCAAGGGACGACAAGCTGCTTAAGGAGATCAGCGGACATCACGATGGGGTGATGTCGTCGTGTTGGTCCAAAGATGGCGCACACATCTTCTCCGGGTCATATGATGAAACCATCAGAAAATGGCGGACGATTGATGGGAAGGAGCTCGTCGTTCTTCGGGGTCATACCAACTCTGTCAGATCCCTCTGTCTCACTCCAAATAAACGCTATATTGTCAGCGCATCGAGTGACTGCTCCATCCGCATCTGGGACCTCAATACTAATCAGCCAGTGGGAGATCCACTCTTGCATGATGACCGAGTCTTCGCTGTTGCCGTGTCCCCCGATGGAAAATACATTGCCAGTGCTGGGTTAGACAAAGAAATATGTATATGGAGCCTGGATGCGGTGCTGGAGCGATATCAAGTTGGTGTACTATGTGCTTTGGTCTTTCCATATCCTTTTTTGATGGTTTTGGTCGTTTAGGGTGCGGGTGATGACAATGCAAAACTCAAGGCAAGTCAGCTCAGCCTCTCTCAAGATTTCGAGTTCACGCTACATCTCACCTTTTATTAGGGACGTCCAGCCAAACCCAGAATTGTGCGCCAACCAATTGTAAGCAACCTCATTTCTGCTCACATGTCTCGCTGGATTCTCAATATTCAAACAGCCCAATACCGGAGGCTCGGCAAAATATGTCAGCAATTTTTTTCTTCGGCTCCTGCTAATCTAACCTTTGAGACAGGGCAATGATTTTTCCGCTGACTATTCAAATCGTCTTACAGCTCCGCCTGCAAATCCATCCTTTCTAAATTGGCGCAGTTTGTTTAGCTCTTCAGGTGCGCCTCGACCATCACCTCGCGTATCCCGACATTGGAATTTCAATTTATTTCCTGTAGGAAATTTCAGGCGCATTGTCGAATTAGCTCCTGCTCGCCATGAAGATGTGAGTGACTCGTCACCGTTCCAAGTTCATTCCATTAAAATACATTGCAGAGATATGGTATTACCCCTGAAACTGATGCGGAAGCGGCTGCAGCCATGCAACGCACAGATAGCAATGAGGCCGACAATTCAACGCAATCCGCAGCAGGGGCACAAGCAGTCTCAAGTACAACCAATCCAAACACAAGCACAAGTCTCAGACGGAGTGGAAGGTGTTGCGTACGAAGGAGTGAGCTGCTGCGGATTTTTCCTTGGTCGTCGTCGCCCTGCTTCGCATCGGACATGAAGGTTGGAAGACGTGCGGCACGTGCACACACCCTTTCCACATCACCCGTGTTGACTCACTCAGTTCGGCTCTCTTTCCTCCTCACTTATGTCCGACCCCCCACAACCAATATTTGCCAAAAAGACTGTTTCCCTTGCACTTGAATCCATTTCCCTTCATACACCTCCTTTCCCTTGCGCTGTTTTCCCAGATCCACGTCACGAGCTGATAACACCACCAGGGAAGTTGGCAACCGCCTTGTCGAAGTGCAAATACCACAGATGGGCGAGGCTCATTGTCTGCCTCGCATCACAATCTCATTCAATCCTGCTCGATCCAGTTGGACAGTTAATCACAAACAATTTTCAATGCGTCCTGCATACACAACAACATTAATTGGCTCGCAAGGTCTGACGCTCTGACGCGTGGTTATGGACCTGCGCATTGATGGATTTGCACATGGTCAATTATACACAGCGCTGTCAAGAGTGCGAAATCGATGCGATATTCGAACATTGTGGTCACCTGCAAATGAAGAAAGAGAGACCGCGAATGTAGTTTATTATTCGTTACTTTTGTAGTTAAGACTGCGGAAGGTCCTTCCGCAGGCGAGCGGATCGCTTGTGTCCAATAAATACCACGACGGATCCTCGACCAAATTTCTCCTCCCTGCAGAATGCTCAACAACCAGTTCCCTACAAAGTACTGCTAGTTGATATATGTACACGCTCCTGGAAGACAATCGAATCCATGTCAATGTCAGCGTCGGAGTCGGAAACGAGTTTTGCGTGATATTCTCGAACGCTAAGAATGAGGCGTGGTCCCAACACAAACACCTGCAGGGACAATAAGACATAAAAAGTACCATCAAGTATCTTGGCTTTGATATAATCTGACATCTACAGAAGTGATGGGCCATGAGTATAAGGAGATGTCAGCGACAGGTCAGCGCACCAAGAACGCTGGAGAGAGATCAATTAGCTAGAAGAAAGAGACACCGGCAAAGCTAGCACGTGCAGAATTTGAGCAGAAGAAGATAACCAAATTCTCAATTACAAGCTCACCTCGCAAAATATAGCACGTGAGATTTTATCAGCACTCTGAAACAGTCCCCGATGGTCGATCCTGTCGAGAGGTCGAGACATCGCAGCTCACGGAAGTGTTCCACAGCAATCCAGCCCGAAAGACACAGTGCGATGACCTCCCAAACAGAGTTGAGCATCCAAACCATTCCGATCAAAAGTTGTACATCCTTCTCATAGTCATAACCGCATGTATGCATGCCAGAGAGTATCATCTCCTCTGGTGTTTGTTCAATGAGCTGTGTTCTGAAAGTCAACAAGTAAAACTTACCTGCTACACAATATCTGAGTGTGATTGCCACGAGTACTCCACAGGCGATGTTAATACCCAAGAAAATTATAACAAGGAAGATGGGCATGGTTCTGGATCTTTGATACATGGCATGTAACCGCGCAATCATGACGACTTGCAGTATCATTCAGTCGAGTCAATATCACTGAGGTTTTGCAGCTCACCGCCCAGCATGGCAATTATGACCACATTTGTCCCATTTGTTGCGTAGTACAGATCATTGCCTGAAACACCCAATCACTGATCACCTCATACTAGAATCAAACACTCGACTCACACCTGTGTAGTCATTACGTTCAGTCGAGTTCAATAGTCAAGATCTCACTCACCCCCACATATGAGTGCATTTATTGGATATGAATGAGATGGTTGCGGAATACTCACTGCATCTGTCAGCGAGACCATTGGCATAGCTTCTGTGTGCTGCCGGTCAGAAGAATCGAACACAGTGCATATGAGACATACGCAGAACACTGACACTAATCGTCAGAGATGAGCTACTAGCATAACACCCATTTTTTACCTTGATACATACACAGAATAAAGTATTCCAATATAGCGTATCTAGAACATTTTGGAGTCAGCACAACAGCCAACCACGCTATAGCATAACATGAGGTACGAACAACCAAATACAGCACAGTCATGAGAGACCAGCGTTGCCTCTGCCGCGAATTCATCGTATTCTCCTGGTGTTATGAGGAGGCTCCGTCACTCACCCAAATCAATTCAATCTATAACGCCATTCTGAGCGAGTTAATTACTCTGGCAACAAAGTCAACTTACCTCTTTTCCAATTGTTAATACTGGAGATATCATAAGAATGGCAGCAGTTTCAGATCAACGTCCTGCTCACCCCAGTCATATACCACTATGACGGCGGCAGCAACTGCAAAATGCAAGTCAATGTAAGGTGAAGACATCACCGACTGATAGGACAAACATATCCAATAGCTGTAAACAATATCTGCATTAATAGATGGCCACCAATTGGGATCATCTGAGACGAAGGTCATATATTGGAGGGATTGGTGTGAGCGTGTGGGAAATGTTGGAGATGTATCATAGCGATATAGTGACGGTGTCCGTGCTAGATATACCACCGTCTGGAGAATCAGATTTGATCCCGCCTCAAGCCTACCGTTGATTGGGTGGAGTAAGTGGCAGTGAAGTGATGTCGGGGCAGTGAACAAAGAGTATTGAGTGATTCCGATACGAAACGCACTATACCCAATTGCATCGCACTGCTACTAGTATATATCAATAAAAAATGTTGTCTACAGTAGTGCTATGGTACTGATTGATAGTCGACTGCATAACAATACACGTAACGTCCATGGAAGTATTACCAGTCTCATGCGCGAGAAGGTGAGAGATATCATAAATCCTAAACGAACCAATGCCACACGAAGGCCTTTTATGCGCTCTCCGTCATGAGGTGAGGTTTTCCCGTGGAAATAGCGAGGGAGGTGAGGAGCACTTCCCATGCTGTATCAAGGGCACACCAGAGCCGCTCGTCGGCGATGCCCAGTGCGATCGCGTTGCGCCACGTGCCGTGCACTTTGGCAATGTGCTGCAGCAAATCTTTCACCGTATATGTATTGGCGATTTTCTGAGCGAATCGGGTGAGGAGAGGCATGACAGTGGTAGGATCATCGCGGTAAAGTTGGGGCGGGGTGGGGAGTGGTATAAGCGACCCAAGAAGGTGGTCGATACGTTTTGTGTATAGGAATGTGGAGAGCTGAGGAAAGACCTCAGGGGCAGGAATGCACAAAGGGACGATTGGCACTTTGATCTCTTGGCCTGCGTGCTCTGCGAGTGCTGGCGTCTGAGTGGGTAATACGGGAAGGTTCGCGCAGTGGATAGCAAAAACAAGATTGTGTGCGGGGAACAGCGTGACGCGACGGCGAGCAGGTGCCGGCTGGTGGGAGGAGAAGACTGCGAACATATGGGTGGGCATGTCAGATGAAACATCATTGACTACTAGCGAAAGTTCTTTCGGGAGGACATTCGAAACAAGTTCGGCTTTGATGCCTGCAAGGACACGGAGCATGCTGAAAAAGGATTCGTCAGACAATCAATCGACTACCAAAAGAATCTCGGCTTACTCGGGCCCGAGGCATTCCAGTCCCTCGCGGATGTAATCAATATGGGTGTGAACAAGTTCAGGTGCCACAGCCTGTAGTGTGGACTCCGGGATCTCAGTGATCTCGGATCGAGCGAGGCGTCTGGGAAGAGAGACGCTGGCAGTGTTCATAGACACTGTCGTTGAGTCCCCCATTTCGACATCGCGAAAAACAGTGGGGACGTCCATCCGCACTGAAGTAAGAGGGGATTTGGACGTTTGCCCCTTGCGCTTCTTGGCATGCTCAATTGCATGCCTAGGGTGGTGTGCTCCGCCTGAAACGAGAGCTCGGCGACGACGAGAGACACCCTGAATTCCAGTACGAACTTTGTATGCTTTCACGGCTAGGCGTACAGCGGGAGGAGTATTCTCGGAGTCGACGTGACGAACGTAGTTGGTAGTTTGCGAGACCATCGTGAAGGTAGAAGAACTATGGGTTAGATTGTAATGGCAGGGAAGCTTCAAGTACTTCGAGGAGTTGAATGCAAGTCAATGACGGAAAGGCAGATATGGAACGCGTTTGTCAGCGGGAACTTGACTGAGGACTTCATGGCAGGAGGGGCGTCTTTATAAACCTGCAAGGGAAGAAGATGGGAAGAAGCAATTCGAGTGGATTGTGACGTGACGATGCAAAAGCAATCCATCAAGTCACGCTCTAAATTTCCTCTTAAGCAGATTGATGGCAAAATTTTAGCTGCTTATGGAAGTTGTTTGGGACCCATATGCGCAAACATGGACCCACAGAGGAATCATCGAGAAAGCAATCCACTGAGATTACATACTCGCATTGTCCGTAATCGGCATACTCTCAATTGTTCGGGTTGAAATGCTTTAATGAGCTGTTGTTGCCAAGTCGTCACAGGTGTGTCCACAGCATATCTTCGCGATTTGAATCCACCCGCAGTTTAAGGTCCCATTGTCCCTGAGAAATTGTGGCCAAGAACATTCAAGGGCCCTTTGCGGGTCTCCATTAATATTCATGTGCGATCGAAAGTTGAACCAAAAGGCGTTGACGCGTTGACAGTATTGTCACCGATCCACGTGACGATTAGATCTGGGTGTCTCGAGAGTATGTGATCAGCGCAGCTGTTAGACCTCGGTCCCGGTCAAATAACAAAACCAGGGTTGAATTCAATCGGGACGTGTCAGAGCCAGCGATGGTCCATAGTAAAGAATCACCGTCGACAACGTCGCAATTAGGTTGTGTTTAAGTAAAATGAAGTCATGGACTGCTGTGAATTTCGCGACCATGCCGTTCAAAATCGTGGAAGGGGTCTCGTGTGGGAAAAGGATGTTTCCCATGCAGCGCCAGTGGAAGGGAACTACGCCTTTTGGCTAGATTGTGGAACTCAAAAATGCGCCCGTGATCAACTCGAAATCCGCCTGCTACGGCTAAGTTTCCAAGTCGGGGAGTGTCCAGACTTCATGGACTACAAAAGAGAACGAGAAATAGTCACCTAGCTGTGGGAGAACGTGTTTATTCTAGGAGAGCCAGTTGCGGGTGGTAGGTGGTAGGTAGCACGTGGCCATTGGCAGGCAGTCCCCATGGCACGGTTCAAGTTGAGGGCGTGCCCTGCAGTTTGTGCATCGTCAACTGCTTGTACCTGATGTTAGTTTTGGCAGGCGTGACGGCGGCAACCCAGCGGAGTTCGGCCATTCTGCCCTTGGTTTCTAGAGGTGCCAGGATTGCCAACCATGAACGTTGTCTAAGACAAACATCGCGACCAAGAGCTGGGTGGCCAACGGGTGGTGCAAGGAGCGCGGGTTGATAAGATCGCCGCCGATGAGTAGCTGCCCTCCAAATCAAGTCAGCCATTGATGTAAGCAAGAACATAGAAGAAAAGAGGGTTGAAAGCGAGAAATAAAATAAAACCATAGTCGAACAGTTTGTGCAAAAAAAACTCCCACAAGGATCCCATGATGGACTGAGACGTCACTGACGACATTCCGGGCGCTCTGGGACTGATGCAACAATACTATGACGCGATAAGACACCTAGAATAAATTGTCGGCGTATGCTTGGTGTATGTGTGCGCGCACGAAGATTTCAAAACTGAACTTCATAATATTTGTGACTTGTTAGACCTACTATGCCTCCTTCTGGGTTTTTTTCTGACGGGAAGCAAAAATTAAAGTTATAACGAATGAAGAACAAATTAAAGGGTCAAAACAAGTTGAAACCTTTATATTCAACAATTGATTACTCACCCACTGTCCTAGGTTATATACTTCAAGCGCCCCCCAGATTACCAGGTAACCTAGCGTCAAGAAATCAAAACGATGAATATTTTGGTCAATTGAGAGGACCCATACAGTTCTCCCACTGGCAAGTCGTATCGCATCCCGTCACATCCAAGGATTAATAGTTCACTTCAAGTTCTTCAACTAGAGAAATTGCCATAATCATTTCCTCAACTTGCATCAGATACACTGGTTGTCCTTTCTTTCTCCGACTCGAAAGACTCAGAAAGAGCCGACACCCAGAAGTCTAAGTTCGAGGGAGCATCCATGGCGCTAAGTCCGTAACTCGTAGTCTCGTATAGTACTGTGAGAAATCGGAGGGAAAATGGTTTTCACATTTCAGATAAAAGAGCTCAGCCCTCAGGTGATCATTGATATCGTGGATATGCACGAATGTCTGTATAGGTTGGTGACAAATTACAATCATTGATGTCGATATTAACTTAAGACATAGACAGTCACGTGAGACAAAAACGCGATCACATGACATATTTTGAACAGAAAGCGATGATTGTAGTTTCGTTTATTAAATGCTTTCACGATGTCAACAACCACCCAAATTCTCTTCAACAGCCCGGCTCTAAATTCCCTTAAGCGTGACCAACTGGTCAAATTATGCAAGATTCATAAAATCAAAGCTAATGGAAAAACCAAGGATATTATCGAGCGTCTCCAGCTACACGCACAGACACTTCCGCCTGATGATCCGTTGAGTATCGCAACAAGGTGCTACAAAAGTGAAGATGAACAAGATTCCACAGGGGAGGAAGGCAGCAGAGCATCTGCAATTGCACGCCCCAGTGAACAATGGGAGATTGTCATGGACAGCATCGCAGAAGTTGATGAAGATGCTGCGAGTACACTCAAAAACAACCGGGCGCGTGATGCCACACAAGCAGGAGAGTTTGGAACAAACGGGGGCAAAGGTATCTAACCGACTCCCTTTTCGGGTACTGTGAAAATAAAAATATCTAATTTACTCTTCAGCTTCAAGTGTTGGTTCCTCCCTCAAAGCCATAGCCACTTCTCTTGGACTGAAACGCGGGAATGCATCTTCTGAAACAACCGCAACCGCCTCATCCAAATCTTCGCTCACTTCCACACAAAGTGGCAAATCGCAGAGCACAGCTCCGACTGAGCTAGAGCCCGAAGTTCTTCCCGTGCCAGGACAGAACGCTCTTGCAGGCCTCCCAGCACCAGACAATGCCCGCCTCAGTATATCTCAGGGGCCTGCAACGACCTACAATCCGTTTGGTCGCCTCTGACGAACCTAGGAACTCATTACTCTCCCCGCCAAAGTTAAATCCATTCAAGACATCCTTTGATCTTGTGCCCCAAACACCTGGGGGAGCTGAGAGTGGCGGTATATGGCCCATTTCGCCTGGAGGAGCCAAACACGAGCGCCTATACCCAGCTATTCCAACATTTTCTGCCTTTAACCCTGTAGACACTTCCGATATGGACATCGATATCGATTTCCCAGGTTCGCTCCAGTCATCCACGCCAGCGCGCACGAAGTTCAATTCGGGTGCTACTCCGAAGTCTGACGAAAAGCCCTCTGACATTCCCCAAGATTTATTTTCCCCAGCACCAACGCTTACTCGTGCTCGGGAGAATGCGAGCTCATTTCGCCCACAGCGCTCCCCGGAAAAGCTAAGCGGCGAACTGGGAATACCCCACTCTGAGCCTTTCATCTTTGGATCTCCTAACCCTCAGCACCGTCTTTCAAACGCGCAATTCCGAAGTGCGGCACAAAGCGTGCTGGACGACATGAACGCACGCCTTCAATCAGAGGGCGTTGCAAGCATAGACTTTGACGTATTGGGACGTCGGCAACAGTCTACGTCAATACAATCCACTGCAAAGGACCTGCAGCAGGAGAAGAAGGCTGGTACGAGTCAGCTTTTCGATAAAGCACACCAAGCGCAATTCGATAAGATGGACAGCATCACGAGCCACTATGCTGCGCGACGCGGGCTGCCATCTAATTCGGAAGCTGCACCCGTCTTGGGCAAGCGAAAGCCCGCCGCCGAGCCTGCCTCCATCACTGGAAAGACACGCAAGTCGAGCGTTGTGGTGAAAAAAGATCGCGTTCCTTCTACCTCAAGTGTGAGATTACGCCCAGTTTCGAAGAAAGTCGTACCAGGCGGATTTGGTGATAATGACGACGATGATGACGGCGAAGAGGATGACAGGCGGGAGTCTAAACGAGTTCGTATTGACCCTATCGAGGACGCAGAGTTGGAAAAGGAAGAGGCGAAGAAGCTCAAGGAGCGCGAGGCCATTCGTCGGAAGCTGGATGCCAACAAAGCCAAGAGGCGCAGCAGTATGGGTAGGCCAAGTATAGGCAAGAGTGGCCGTAAGTTGAATTTAAATACTGTTCGAGTAAATTATAGTTCAAATCAACTCTGCTGATTTCGACCTACAGAGACACCCAAGCAAACGTCACGCTTCGCTTTCCTCTCTTCTGCAAAGAATCTCGTCTCAAACGTTTGGAATCGCGGAACAACTGGATCGAAGCCAAACGTCCCCGCCGCGAAGCCCGCACCCGCACCCCAGACGAAAACTCCAGCCCTGTCTGTTTCTTCCAAAGTAACTAAAGAGCTCTCAAAAGCGCAGTCGATGACCAAGAAACCCTCGATCATCCCCGGCTCCTCGGGAGTGCCACCCGTCCCTAAAGAGCGTGTGCCATCAGTCAGTAATGGCAAATGCATGCCCTCCGGGAGTTCGCTTGCACCAGTAGCTGACTCGATGTCATCTCGAACGTCAAAGTCTCCAATTCAGTTCCCTGCTCCAGGAACGTCAAGTAGGATGGGCCATAGTAGGACTAACTCTGCCTCGTCGCTCGGCGTTGCTTCGCGAACAAACCACGCGGAACACGTATCCTCCATGGGCTCCAAGACTTCCCTCGCTAATACAGTAAAAGGCGCGACCATTGGCACGGCTCGAGCACGAAGCTCTACCCTCATGGCGCCAACTGCATCATCACTAGCCAAGACCAGCAGGCTGCCAGTACCGTCGTTTTCCCCATTCCGGGTAAAAGACAAGGTCAACGAGAAAGGAAAAGAACAGGAAAAAGAAACAGACACGGTGGAAAATGTGGCAAATTCCCCAATGGTCCCCCGAAGTCAAGGCAGAATCTTCAGTCAGCCCTTGATCAGTCCCTCGTCGAAGCTTTCGGAGCCACAGCCTCAGATGTCCCTTGCAGCAGCAGCTGTTACGCTTGCCACCGTGAAACCTCCAATCCCGCCTAAGCCGAAGGTCATGCCTGGACGGCGGCCACGAATATCAAGGGGAAAGGTGATTGCGAAATTAGCTTCACAACGCGAGGCCCAGCACGCTGGCGCGAGCGCTATTCCGAGGCCACGTGTGGGCGCATCCAGCTCCCATGCGAGCATCAGCGTGCCGAGGGTACGGTCTAGCATGGGCACGAACCTCGGGAAAGGACGACAGTCGCATAGTGTGGCGAAAGTGGATGGGGATGTGCTGATGAGCGCCAAGAAGCGTACGAGGAGAAGCGAGTATGTGAGAAGGCGGAGTCGTGTGGATGGGGAGAAGATGAACGTGAATGGGTGAGCTACAATGTTTTTCTTTTTATGCTTGCCTTTTGTTCTATGCATTTGATAATCATCCTTCGAGTTATACAGTATTGCATCTTGTGTATACTAGTTTAATCGTGTAGGATTGTGATGGTATCAATTTTTACTAGCTATCCTTGTACAATCACGAATAGACATGCTAGCATTATGGATTACCCGATTTGAGTCCGGACGTAGTCTTCCTTTCTAAGCAAGGTCCGGCGGTGACCTAATGATTTACTACGCACCTCGAGGTTGGTTACCTTTGTACTCTTTTCGGGTGCCATCACGGGTGGAAATTAATGATTATCTACACGTAGGATATTAGCGATCGGAGGGAGATGAAAAGAAAGCTGGAGCAAAGAATTAGCAAGTCAATTGCTATGCGTACAGTACTAAAGGTGAGATATAAGCAAAAGCTAATCATGATCCTCGTTCAGCAAAGTGTCGTATAAAGGCCATTTTAGCAAGATGAGCAAAGCGGAGTGAAAGGGAAAACGTCAAAATGGACACGTGTTCACTCAATTCGGGACCGATGTGATGTGAGACGCCGGATTACGCTGTCGGATTCGCCTTGCTTCCACTGTGACCATCCACGCTGTCTTCGCAAGCTCGATGAAATGCGAGTCTCGTGGCACTAGAGAGAGTATATTCTTCCATAGTCCTTGATTAAATTTGCAGTGCTCTCGGAATTGATCATCGCTGCACAGCGTTGCCATACTGTTAGCCATGGCGGGAGGGGCGGGAAATTCTCCTATCACCTCGGCGGGCAGGAGGTGGCAACACAGCAAGTGTGATCGCGTTTCAAGCCCAAGTCCGAAGAGGAAGAGTAGAGGGATAGAAGGAGCGTGCGGGACAAGCAGTGGGACGACAGGGAGCGTTACAAATTGCCCCTCGGCATTTTCAGCGCAATGTGGGACTGGGAAAGTAGAACCTGGTGGACTGGGTGGAATTATTTTGGTGCGAAATCCGCGGGTGAAGAGGTCGACACGAATGGGCACTAAGAGAGGCTGATAAGATAAACCCCATTCGCTCTCCGGGATGTCAAAGACGGCGAGGACGTGAGAGGGGATGTGAGCATCCTGTTTGACACGCATGTCCAAAGTTGTCGGAATCTCGGATGCCGGCTCTAATATTGTCTTTGCAACGTTGAAACGAGAACAAAGAAGTCTGTGCAATGCGTCGATGAGTGTCAAGTAATGCATGTAACGGCGAACATACTCGAGGAGATCACAGTCTTCAGCTGAGATGTGATGATTTGAAGGAAGTGAATGCGGTCGGCTGCCACTCATGTTAAACTTGCAAGGAGGGTGATACCCAATGTCGAGGGTGCGTGTGTGATGAAAGAAAGTAAAACAGGCTTTGGATGATCTGTTGAAGCGTGGTGTGTTCGTCAGATTCCAGACTCTAGTATTTGAATACGGTTAGTGTAAATTCCAAAAATTTTCAAGTCGATGACATATTCCGCAGCCTAGGCGGACATAAGTCAGAAACCTACATACCGTACGTGTTTTGATACACTGCGATTTAGTCGCCGCGCGATACAATACGTGAGGTGGAATTAAAAGATCGTCAAAGGAGGAGCCAAAGGGAAAGGATCATGCCCACTAGCGAAAGAGGAGCGAGACTTGTGAGAATCTGAGATGAGAGCGGGAAGAAAGTGTGAAATTAACTTGCTCACTTGACGCTCGTCCCGTTTTAGAGTGACCGATAATAATCACTGACAAGCCACGAGGCTGATATGTTGTCCTTTGCACCAGGACGTAAATTCGGGTCAACCGAATTAGGCTGGTGCTGTGTAGCAACGTTAATACGTCGAAACGAGCAACAGAAATTTATGACTCGGACAACGTAAACTGACCGAGTAACTTTGACCGTTCAACTCTGAAACGTCTTCCAATGAATTCGATGAAGTACTTGATCGAAGCTCGGGAAGATCCAAATAGAGCAACACTTTGTTTTTAAAAATAAGTTCAAAACAAATAATTTACTTCAGGTCCATCAAATATTACTAATATTCAGACCTGCGCATGCTTGCCGTAGGCTGTTCTTTGTTCAAAGCGGAATCAAAAACCAATCATTGACGTGTCAATTTCTCATGCCGGTGTCACGCAAATAATAGGGGAAGGACCCTCTCTCAACTTGCATTGACTCTCCTTGCTCCATTTGTTGCAGACGATCCTATGTAATACGTCGTTGCTATGCGTCCGCATCGAAACGGTATTGTCCAGATGAATTTTGGTGATTGGCATTACAGATGTGCACACAAATAGCGTTGACGCTACACCGTATGGTTCCGAATAGTAAACATCTCGGGATTACCCTAAAGGGTGCCTAATGATTTCGTCAAGCCTACCTGGAGCATATCATAATTTCTTACAAGAACCTCGACGGTACCAATTTCGTCAAATTCCGCAAGCGAGCCTTCCTCCCCATGATAAGTTCTGCGATTAATTTGCCTGTCCCAGGTGCATTGCAAATGCCCTTCGAATGCCCATCGGTAGATAAACTCGTGCAAAAAAAATCGCGAGGTGCTTCACTCACCCAGCAGGTGTGACCAGTTGCAATATATAAACCTTTGGCAATATTCTCTGCTTCCCCGATGATGGGCCCCCCACCGGTACGTACCACTGGCAAAAAGCACGCTTGGCGCTTGTCGACTACTCCCTCTCTCAGCTCCTGGGAGATGCTGGCAACATGATTTGTTATGCTTTGACAGGCCGCCAGGTCAACTTCAACGTCATCAACGTTGTCAGGCAGTATTGAGTCATCTCCAGGGCCACAGGCGTATACTTCGTTGTTTGGGCGTGCATATATTTCAGGAGAGACGCTGAGAGAATGGGGAAGTGTGATGTCTGTGAATAACACATAAGGCGATATTGTAACACCAGCTTTGGGATGTATGGTGACACTGTGAGCACGGGTAGCCGTAATCGGAAGGGATGGTATAATGGATGGCGACCATGCTCCAGCCGATAACACTACGTGCGTTGCAAGGAGAGTTTCAATACGACTTGAGTCGGACCGATCACGATAAGTAACACCCGTGACATGACGGTTGACCTGCTCAACGGAAATGGCAGTTCCCCTTACCAATTGGACGCCTTTCTCCTTGGCTAGGTCAAGCATACTTGTGGTGAATAAATATGGGTGAACCTGTGCTGTTCCGTCTGGACCAGACATCGGGCTGTACGACGTGGTTAATTCCTCCTTGACCCAAGTCAAGTCGTCAGGCAGCCCTTTGTCTGTTCTGCTTGCCGGTGTAGTAGCCTCGAATCCAAGTGTCTTCTCCAAACTCTTTCGTTTACCTCCCTTGCCAACACCAGATCCACTCTCGGCAAGTGCTTCCCCCTTCCCATCCCAACTGCCACAACCAACGAATCTCCAGCCCCATCTTTCAGCACCGTTATGCTCTTCAGCAAGCTTAACGTGCTCGGGAAATGAAATATCTACGATTTCACGCGGATATGCCCATTTAGCAATCAATCCACCAGCCTTCCCAGAAGCCCCTTGCGCAACGCCATTTGCGGAGGCCTCAAGAACTATGATGTTCGTTGTCGAGGTGGAATATGATGGGTGCCTGGACAAGTAGTAAGCGATGCTGCATCCTATCGAAAACGGTTTGAGCAATTTGAATGAGTGATTGTGGACTCTGCGAGATTCGGCGACCCTATGTACGCACCAATGATTCCGCCGCCGATGATAACGATGTTACGTTGGTCCACCTTATCCGTTGACATCCTTCTGGTAATGAAGAGAAATGGGGTAAGTCCTGGTCGGCCTCAAATCTATAGTGTGGAACTTGGAGTGAACAATGCGGTTCCAACCTGCCAACTTGAACGTGAGCGGCCCGGCTATCGAGTGTTCCCACGCATCTCTCATCCCCATCGCCTTTCTCAGGGCTCCTCAGGCTGGTGCTGCTTAATGTTCTCGGTTCTCGGACCCCAACGAGATTATAATGGACTCTTCCATGAAACTGACAGTGCACAAATACATCGATGATGAATCGCCAACGTTGTCGCACTCTGCTGCAACACTGGAGCTCGGACGCGACCTAGTTCATGCAGCCTCGTCTAGTCTCGGATGGAAGCAACCGTCTGTCTCCTTTAACAAACTGCTGTTTGGTAGGCAGTTTACAAACTAGCAGCCCGCTCTCTTATGAACTATCAGCAGAAATGAAGTATGACCGACTATACCAGTTCAGCGCGAGCCCACCGCAAGTCGGTAGGCCGGCGCCTCGAACACATGCTCTTAAGGACTGGGGAGTTCCTTCGAGTGACGAAGAATCATTTATGCTTGAAGCCCTAGAGGAGTTTTTGCATCTCAAGTTGGAAGTTCCCCGTGCTCGTCCTGCTCGAAAACGCCTTGCTTCGCAGGAGTCGCTCCCAGACATTCGTGACTGTGAATCACGACTGACCGCGCGCTCCTCAACATATCAAGTGTCTCTAGAACCACCCACGAAACGACCCAGATATGACGTCGCCTCTATTTCACACTTGATACCCCAGGTCCATAATTTCTTTAGTCTGCCCTCACCTTGGCTTACGATTTGCAGCCTCATTATGTCCCAGGTCCTAATAGTAGTCTTTGGCCGCTGGACAGCGAGCGCCTTAGGCCTTACAGAAGAGTCCGGCCATCACCGATCGCACCGTTTGATCTTGCCTCAGCTAGCCTCTTCTTGAATTCTGTATACAATAGGGCAGCGTGGCTTATTCCGGTACGTGGCAGCGTACCATGGGACGGTGCTACCTGTGCTACCATCCTGGCACCCCCGCAAGTTCTACAGGGGGATGATACTCCGCTCCCTTCTGGACCTGCACCGCTTCGCGACGAAATCTCAAGAATCACTTGGACCCATCATTCCATCCTGCACTTCTGGGAATTTCTGATAGCTATTCAGCAAGCTAAGAATCTTGGGCCCATCTCGATTAGCTTCCATAGCGCATCGTCTAATACCGCATTCACATTTGGTCCGACGGCTGAAAGTGGCAATCGCCCTGTTCAACCTGCACAAGCGGAGGGATCCGCTAATCTTTCCGATGGCTTCTCGGATCAACTCCGTCACGCACAACTGGAAGCAACGGACTTTATCAAGGTATATCATGATACCAAGTACTCGTTTTACCTCCGAAATATTCTGGACGCCTACTCGTATATTCCTGAAGCAACCCCGTCAGAGAGAAATCCAACCGGCTGTGAAATAGCGGGATCAATGACGAAAATAAGGCTGCTGAAACTAGCACGACTCGTAATCTTCGACGATCAATGCAGAGCTGTCTTATTGTCCTGATACGCTTTGCTGAAGAGGCCAATGTCACTCCATGCTACTCAAGGATTCTCCTGCTGTTTGCCATACGATAATCAAGGAATAATGTCGTAACCTATTCACATCCACTGGCATTTATGATCGCATCCTTGGATTCCTTACAGTACGCATTCTGTATTCAGTGTTGAGCATCAAGTGCTGATCTTACTATAGGTCTGCATTACATGCTGTTACATGGTCGTCTGCAGAATTCTGCCGTACGAAAAACACCTTCAGTCAGGATGATATGTTGAGCCGGGGCTATGAAAAATGCTCGAGGGACTGATCTTCTATGCAATCGAGGTCTCTCACAGTTCTGAGCTTCCATGGTGCTATCATACGACACCTGTCACCAACATTTTTCTCATGCGGTGTCAGTTCTCCACATCCCGACATGATGTATGATGGCCTGACGTTGTCACGGAGTTGCACAGCGCCGAGACCAGATCATGACAAACGCGGATTTTCACGGTTTTTTAAATCTTCCCCATCACCATTTTGCGCGGCTTCGGTGGTCAACACGATATCATGGTTGCGAGTTTAGTAGCTGATGGAATGCTTTGGGGGAGATAAAACGTTGTCGTGCACCTAGACTTGCGCAGTACATGAGCTTTACTTGTTCCGATCTCAGTGGTTCTTTCTTGGCGGTGCTGCACCATTCACTGCCACCAGCGAGGTCACTACGCTGGGGTGGTACCCCCCGGGGGGGGATACTCTATGTACTTGATAGCACCGCCATAAACAGCGACTATTAGTCAGCTAACAACCCTATATAATTAGTAGTCTGCATCATAGTCAGAATCATAGCGCAAAGTCAATATTCAATATTCACGCTCGAATCGTGCCATGCACCAAGCTTTATTTCTCCCCGAAATTGCACACAATATTTTTGAGTTCCTCAACCCTTTTATTTCAGGACCCAAAGGCTCTCATCAGCCCAATCCACTTCGTCTGCAGGATCTCGCGGCAGTCGCGATAACGTGCCATGCATTGAGCGGTCCAGCACTCGATGTGCTTTGGGATACTCAACTATGCTTTGGACCATTGCTACTGTGCCTGCCACCGTCTCTCGTTCAAGTTCGCGTTCGCGTCTATGGATCAGACGATTCAGACTCGGAGGATTACGACGATAATCGATACGAGGATCGGAGGGTTGTAAGTGATTCCTTTGATTGATATTAGTTTCCCTCATAGATGATTCTAGCGCCTGATTCGAAACCCTGCGCCCTCGGATTTGTTGCGGATGCTTCCTTATGCTCGACGGATCAAGTGGATAGGTCTGCCTGAAGCGAAATGTCGATGGCCTCTTCCTCATACTTTTACGATTCCCCAACTATATTACCAACTGGCTTCTTTCGGTCTATCCTATGGCAGCTTTTTCTACCCCGTCTCACTCATATGCGTTGTCCCAACAAGGTCATGATGGATGATAGTGATGACACGGAGGACGTGGACATTTCGTTGGCGCCATTATCTCATACTAATCTCACGAGTCTCGAATTTTATCCAGCATTCGATGAGAAAGTGGAAGGCTGGCCATCATTCTCCATTCTTGTCAATGATCTTCCTCAGCTCAGGAGGATGATATTGCATGGTAAGGCATAACTGAGGAGACACACATTGGTTAACGCCATCCTGCAGTCTACGTTTGGAAGCGTTATGCACACGTCCTTTACACCGGGGCAATTGCTCCTCTTTGCTTGTTCCTCAATTTAGAACACCTAGATCTTACGATTAGCGGACATCATCCCGAGGGTCTTGGCCCGGCTGGCCTTGAGTTCAACTTTCCTCGTTTGCTAAAACTGAAATTGTCAAGCGAAATCGATTTTGCGGTTGGTCTCTTGATTGCAGTACAGTCGGCAGTGCTGCACACCCTTGACTTGAACGTGGATTGCGTCCTGGAAGCGGAGCGTGCGAACCTACATGAACATTTGGACCGTCGTCGACTCTTTCCCTCCCTGCGATGTCTAACAATTTCAAGTAACTTCCATTTCATGATGTCACTCATCAAAGCTGTTCATGCGAGTGCGCTGCATAGCATCTCCTTGACTATCACTCCCACATCATGTGAACAAGTTGTGGGCCCGCTTATCGCCCTGATCTCGTCCAAGAGAGGGTGGGAATCGTCCCTGAGGACCATTCTCATCGGCCGACCAAGATGTCGAATATACATACCTGATGATAATCGCCAATGCGCCTTTTCCATAGAAGACCTGCTCGTCTTCTCCCATTTACACCACATCATACTGTATGACCTTGCGGCATCACTGGACAATGTTATATGCAAGAACCTTGCAGCCGGGTGGCCAAACCTGGTCGAATTCTCTTTCACACATGCTATCATACCGAGAGGCATTAGTCTATTTCCTGGCGGTCGGATCGTGATGTCTCGGGACCCGTTGCCTCCTGTGACAGCTACTGTAAATCTTGACAGCTTGGTTACATTTGCAAGGCATTGCCCCAAATTATCGCACCTACAGCTCGGTGTCCCGTTGGATATAGCAGAGTTGCCAGTCCTCGACGATGAAACACGTACCATTTTGTCCTCACGGAACACACGTTCTACCTGCATGCGACTATCGGTGGATCCGGAGGGTCCACCCCCCTCTAATCCAAAAGCAATGGCGACATTTCTCGCAGAGGTGTTTCCTGGCAGGGAAATCAAGATCGTATTTGCTGAGTCCTTCTGCCAGCAGGATCGATGCGAATCATCGAAAGAGTGGTATGAAGTTGTGGAATGGCTCAGGAGTTCACAGCCAAGTAGCCTCGAATTTGGCCCTTGCTTTCTTGCACGCAGTTGTTCTATTTGTAACTGATAGGTAATATTCCAGAAAAGTCCAGTCATCACCGATCACACTGTCTGATCGAATACTTTGTACAATAGGACAGCATACCATGAGACAATGCTACATATGCTACCATCCTGGCACCTTACAAATTTAACAGAGAGATGATGCTCGCTTCACTCTGGACCTGCACCGCTTCGCGACGGAATCTCAAAATTACTTGGACTCATCATTCCATCATGCACTTCTGGGAAATCCCTGATATCTATTAAGCAAGAATCTTGGGCCCATCTCGGTTAGTTTTCATAGCGCATCATCTAACACCGCATTCACACTCGACTCAACGGCTGAAAGTGGCAATCGCCCTGTTCAACCTGCACAAGCGGAGGGATCTGCTGAGCTGAAGAGGTCATTGTCACTCCATCCTACCCAAGGATACTCTTGTCGTTTGCCATACGATAGTCAAGGGATGTCGTCATCGGTTCACATCCACTGGCATTCATGATTGCGACTTACAGCACGCGTTCGGTGTCCAGTGTTGAGCATCAAGTGCTGACCTTCCTACAGGTCTGCAATACATACTGTTACATGGTTGTCTGCGGAGGTCTGCCGTACAAAAACACCTTCAGTTAGGATGATATGTTGGGCCGAGGCTCTGAGAAAACAGTCGAGGGGTTGATCTTCCATGCAACCGAAGGCTCTCATAGTTCTGAGCTTCCATCGTGTTATCAAAAGACACCTGTTAGCTAAATTTTTCTCATGCGGTGTCAGTCCTCCACGTCCTGACATGATGTATAATGGCAATGGCCTGCGTTGTCACGGGGCTACACTGCACTAAAACCAGACCACGAAAAACGTGGATTTTTGTGGTGTTTTCATCACTCCCCCTCACTTTGCGCGTTTCCAATGGTCAATACGGTTGCAGGTTTGGTAGTTGATGGAATACTTTGGGGAAATTCTTGACGATGTCGTGCACCTAAACACTTGCGCAGTATTTCCAAATTCTTCTCAGGTTCTTGACGGTGCAGTACCGCTGGGCATCGATGCTCTTGGTTTACAAAGTGCTAGATAATGGAACGAAAAATTTTCTACTTTTACAGAACTAGTCAGCCAACAAATCGTTGAGCAACTGCTAGACCTGTTAGACCGCCTACTAGTATCGTTAACATCTCAGAGCTCTGGCTTCCTATATAATATTAGTAGCTTGAAACGCTGTATCGCAGCGCAAAGTCAAGATTTACGTTCGAATCGTGACATGCCCTTTATTTCTCCTCAGATTATACACGCAAAAGGTGCTAAACACTTTTCTTTCAGGGCGCTCGAATTCGCCCAATCCACTGGCACTTCGTTTGCAGGATCTTGCGGTAGTTGCGATAACGTGCCGTGGGTTGGGCGGTCCAGCATTCAATATGCTATTGGATACTCACCCAGGCATGCTTCGGACCATCATTGCTGCTCTGCTGTGCATGCCACCGTCCATCATTCATTGCGAGAGTCGCCAGTCGCCAGGCCTCAATAATGAAACGCTTGCTGTTTTGTCCTCGATGTTGCTGTGTCTCTGCCAGTGCGAATAAGTTTTCGTGGCATAAGTCATTACAAGTCACGGTTACAATTAGCTCAGACATTAATTAATGGAACTGGATAATACGTAATGAATGTTATCGTACTTAATCCGAAGAGGTCCAGGCCTTCTGATGAGTCTGTACAGTCATGGTAGCACCACACCGCGGGATGGCCACGAATCTTGGGAGGCGAGGCTGCTTTTCAACAAAGATCACATTGTGTACGTATAAGAGTTCTTAGCATGAGGACTTGGTTTTGGGGACCTCCTCCTTGGCAACCTGACACGCCCCGTGTGTGGTAAGCCTCATCTCCGACATAACAAGGAGACGGCAAGGTGAGTAACCACTGTAATTGCACCATCATGGGTAATATTACATGTTTTGACTATCCACGGCTGTAAAAACACAGCTTGTTTGACGCTGGGTGCACTTGAGCCCATGACTGCCAAAATGGACTTGGACACTGATCAGAGAGGAAGCTCCTCTTCACGGGCAATCACCGGGAACAGCCTATGTATACCCTCACAGGCTTGACAACAGGAATCATACCGTAAACGGTTCTGCGTTACCGGCGAGAGATTATGATGACACGAGGGGGCCACGCTGCAACCTTCTCTTCCCCACAGGCGCTCTCCTGTGTTATCGAACGGTATATAAACACACGTTCTGTGTCTTTTATTTCTTTCTGCGATCGATCACCAACTCCACCAAAACCACCTTTCCTTTTTCCAGATCATCACATTTGGCGCAGATGCACGACCCTTCGTCAGCGTTCACCGCTGAAGATAAACAACGCCACCCGTACATTTCGTCTGTTCTCGAACCCAGCATGCAGAAAGTGGTCGCCACTGCTGCGGTTCGGATCTACTACGCGCCTTTCAACAATCCTCATTTAAACTGGAGCTACTCTAAGCTCAAAGGAATTTTGGTCTTCGGACGCGACCGAGACACTCACCATGGCACGTCTCCCCCGAAGCGAGGCGGACATGGCGTGCGTCTCAAAGAGAAATACTGGTTTCGCCTCGTTGACATGAAGACTGATCGTGTGGTTTGGACATTTTCCATCCCCGAGGTCTTCGAGTACACGAAGGACAAGCCTTTCTTTCACTATTTTTCCGGGACAGTACGTCTATTACCTATTACCTCATTGCAAATCGCTTGAATTCTGCGTCAGAGTCGCATGTTCGGACTTTGCTTCGATGAAGACGAAGAAGCAAGCGTCTTCTACAAAAAAGTCTCGGACCGGACGCGACACCATTGTGAGCTTCAATGCTCGCCCACGCTGCCATGCCATAACACGTGTTTCAGTCTTCCAGCCCTTCCTCTTCAAAACCGGCAAGAAGGAAAAGAAAGAAAAGCAGAAGGCTCCTAAATCTTCTCCAGTGAACCCTCGGATAATCTCCAGCCCCGCGCCCCACTCCTTTGTCCATGTGGCCCATGTTGGAATCTCCACTAGGGGCATCACTGAATCTCCCAAGAATGTCAAACCCGCCTGGTCGGCGCTGATGGCAGACCTCCAGGGTTGTGGGGTGGCACCTGAGCTCGTCGAAGCTGACAAGGACTTTGTGGAAGGGTTTTTTGCAGGTGCTAATGCAAAGACGGACAAACCAGCAACTGTGCCGCAGCCCCAGCGTGAGATTACCCGGTTTCTGGAAGTCGTCTTGCTGATGTCGGACATGTGTAGTTGCTCCAACTTCCCCAGCACCACCGGAAAAGCGCAGAATCCGAAGAAAAGCTGTCACCATTCTGTAACGCGTTCTTGTGTTCTGCTGTTACAGTCATCTCTTGACATTCTTGGGTTTCTCCTATCGTACTTTTGACTCGCTAACACTTTTGCTTGCGATTCTTGAATGATGTCTGCTTTATTTCTTGTATGTCATCGACCACATATTATTGGCACTGTGTAACAGTAAACATAACAACACGAATTCTTATGTATGGTAATATCTCTAAAGTCTATACAGTCTGTTATCAAGTCAGTCGAGGTAGCCACTGCGATAAAAATGACTCACCTATGGAGTGAAATGAGCGTGATGCAGGTGGCGCAGCCATGAAAATCAGAAGCGCGTCAGATCGCGGCCGAAAATCCCTATATCAAGTATCAGCATCATATCACCGGGGTACACGGCCAAAAGCATACAATTTAGGAACCTGTACAGGAATGAATGAGATCATGGAATGTCGATCGGAATGACGCAGAACTCACCAATATGTAGGCACTAGAATTCTAGACAGCATGCATCAGACGCCCCATAATCAACTGCGATAATAGAACCACGCACTTGTTCCTGATACTAAGAGTCATAGTGAAATACGCAGAACGCCATAGGAGCCACGCTACACGTCCGGTCTCTTTAGTCTTGACAGTATCAGCGCTCGACCGATCATAGATTGCTTTCCTGTAGGGCCGAATCAGAAATGTTCGCCTTCCGATGGACCGCCACACACCAGTCTCCCAAGTAAGCTAAGCTCCCCTGATTTTGAAATTCAAAGGGCTTTGTGTGCTCTTGATCTTTAACAATTTTGTTAAGTTTCCGCGCCAGGTATTTGCCTTTCTGATTCGCGACTGTAAATAGACGTTGTTAAGATGAGAAACCCGCAGCCCACGGGCGCCAAATAGGGTTATGGGCAAACAGACAGACCTTGTGCAGTGGCTGGATGGAGCTGGCCTTTGATGTTCGCAGCGTCGCCGATAGCCCACACATCTGGATCTGCGTGGCCTTCATTTGTGATGACGTTAAGGTTTTGGTCAGTGAAAAGACTAGAGACAGCCACATGTGTCAGCCTAGCTTTGCGGCTAACTAAGCATGACTGCAGACCTTTGTGTCTTATCATGTTTCTGAAGACAATCAATTGACCGGATAAGCGGATTAGGAGCTAATCCAGTACTCCAAACAAGGAGACCAAATGGAACTACAGCAGCTATGATGAGCAAGAACTTGAACTAAACGATTTGGAGCATTGACTGCGGACCTTCTCCTTGTTCTTTAACGAACATGCGATCCTGTGTGATAATCAGCGTCGATATCTGGGATGACTAAACCGCGTTATTCGGACCTTCTCAACACGCTCCACATGGTGTCTTGTTTTGATGCTGATACCGTCTCTCCGGAACTTGTTTTCAGCGTAACTAACGGATCGAATGTTATCAGGGATAACGGAGACAAACACATGTCACCTACACTCCTAGGGACTTGTCAAAACTGCCGAGGATGTTTGGCGCCACGTCGTAGAGTGTGATTTTAGCCATACGAGCGAGTGACGGATAGTGTCTTTCAATCTCAGCATGCAGCAAATCATGCAACTCTGCTGAGAATTCGACACCAGTGGGTCCACCACCTATGAAGGTAAGAGTTGTATCACCATGAAGGATCAAACGTCATCAGAATCCAGATGCTTACCGACAATGCAGAAATTGAGCAAGTTTCGGCGTTGGACGTCAGATAGGACGGGTTGGTTGGCCTGCTCGAAACCTATGCAGGGTAAGTAATGTCTATAACAACTAGTAAGCACACTCACAATCTATTATGCGCGTCCTAATTGCGCGAGCATCTCGTACGTTTTTAAGGAAATGTGCGTGCTCCTTGACGCCAGGCACGTTAAATGCTATCATGGATTTTGTAAGAATGATACGAATCACGATACGGTCCACGTACTCTGCGAGTAGGCACCGACGGCTATCACTAACTTGTCGTAACGTAAGTTGAATGCGTTACCCGTACCCAGCGGGTACGAAGTCTCTTTCGTGGTTGTCCCCGGGAGAGGGGCAGAGGCAGATCCTTCAAATTCCAAAGGAGCCGTGGCAGGCATCTGTAATTTATTGTTCAGCACATCATGATCATGGGCTATCGAATGAGTACCCACACATTTCAGGGTCTTTTGCTTGAAGTCTGAATAAACCACAGTCAGATCCCCACGAAGGTCAAAGAGAGTGTGAGCAGACCAATTGTATCACACCAGGCCTGGTAACAAGCCTAAAAATCAAGCATGAATTAGTCTTCGGTGGCATGCAGACCAATAGATCGCTGGGTCTGACTCACCACTTGTGGAGAAAACCTCCGTACCTGCCATCCATATTGATGTGAGGAGATGTCACAGAAGTATAATATGACATACCGGTTCGACCGCGCAGCGAAACTCGAGGGTACCGACAGCACAGCTGGCGAGCAAAGGCGTAAAATTGAAAGCATTGGTTGGTGAAACCATCGTGACATCTGCAAAGGGGGGTCATCAACACCACGTTCATGTGAACGCAGTTAGAGACTAACTCCAACGCTTCTTATCAATGGCTCTGAGAATCTCATAGCCTCCCCAGCCTGAACCCAATATGACCAGTCGTTGTTTACTCCGTGGTGCAGACGAAGTAAACGTTCGTGCCGCGGTGACCGACGGTTTTGCCGGGCGAGGTTGCACACGACCACATACAACACTCAAGCGCGCCTTGAACATGGTCTAGAGGAAACGAGGACTAAAATTTGTTGTCCTTCGACAACCAGCTTTTAAATAGCTAATCGGTGGAGAATTAGATAATTGAGGCTAAGGTGGTGGTGTCATTAAACTGGAGCCATATTTTTCGATCGGGTCATGTCGGGAGGAGATTTGGCGCCCTACTACTAATCTGCCTGCTCGCATCGTTTGATTGCCGAAACGATAACTACGAGGGTCATTTGTAGTGTTCTAGGAGACGCTCCGTAGATCTGACTGACAACCTCAAAAATAATGCAACTGGTTGGGAAGTGAGCGCTTGAGCTGTACATAGCCACCATAAGTGGTCGATGTGACGTCACGCGCCTTACAAGAGCTTACAGGGGCCACTATCTTCATGCCATCATGTCAGCAACGCCAGTAGCACCTCTTCGAGGTCTTCGGGTGTCTTTGTTGTGATGCATCAGATATGAGAACGTCCGAGCGCAGTCATAATAGTTAGTAAACAAAGAACGAGATTGATAATACGGACCATGGTCTCGTTAGTAATAACTTAGTAAGAAGTACACAGGTACATACGGACTCGGCAACATAGTATTAGCGAAACGTAGTATATAAACCATACGAATATCTACATTATAATTCAGTGAAAAATAATACTTTAACTCTCATAACCAGAGTCTTCTCATTTAATTCCTAGCTTCAATCTCATCCCAAACACTTCCCTGCAAAACTATCCTCTCATCATATATCACGAATGTTTCCCACCGTCGATATCAACTGCTGTTATTGAGGCCCATCTAAGGTCCGTCGGCGTCGTCGAGCCACAGTGGAGGTATACTATGTACACCACGACGCACTTTCATAGCACTACTCATGAAGTACTATGCATCGCTTCTGGTCGTGCGAGGCTATGTTTTGGTGGAGAGGACAATCCTGCAAGGGTAGAAACGGAAGTTAAGATTGGGGATGTCATTGTCATTCCTGCAGGCGTGGGGCACAGGCTCTTACAAGAGTTAGACAGTGGATTCGAGATGGTCGGAAGTTATCCCAAGGGAAAGGACTGGGATATGTGTTATGGTAGGGAGGATGAGAAGGCAAATATCGAAGCTATCAAAGACTTGGCATGGTTTGACAGAGACCCTGTTTACGGTGACGAAGGACCCGCACTTCAGGTTGTATATGGTAGCGTGTAACTCGTCGTATGCAGGAGAAACGAGAGAACAAGGCAAGGATCAGCGAGTCACGTAAACCAGTGGGCAAGTGAGAAACAGACGAAACAAAATGTGAGTTATCTCCACAACAATCATGTGGAAATGAATGGCGCAACAAATGTAGCACGTCAATATGGTCCGCGCATCCAGAAAATAAGATACAATGGATTGAACATTCCATCACTGGCAGCCCAATTGTCGCTTGGCCTCCGCTTCTGCCTCAGTAACAACACGTCCCTCTACTTCTTTCTCGACCTCTACGCCAAGCTGATGTACACGGCCACGGTTCGCGCCTATGAGTGACACGTACACACCTTTCTGTAAGACTGGATAGGAGCCTATCCGAATACCTTCGGGCTGTACTCGTTTCTGAAGGTCGGTGAGGAACGGGGCAATGGACGACTCAGGTAATCTAAAATTACGATCAGCAATCATTACAATTCATAGGGTGGTGGATTGCTCACCCTGTGAACACTTGGAGCCGGAAAGGTCGCTCCTCTTCAGGCGGGAGAGGAAGGAAGGGTTTCAAGTTATCTAGCATCTTTTGGAAGAGGCTGGGTATCCCTGGAAATATACAAAGTTTCCCTTGTAGGCGAACAACGGGCTTGTCAAAGTAAGCAATCAGTAGGGTCTTAGGGTTGGATTCGGGCATGCTCACCACCCATATATCGCTTGCAACGAAAATAACCTCCGCCGCATCAGGAAACAGTGCCATACGTTTGCGCGCTATTCGCTGTTCCTCGGTCTGTTTTGATACCCAAGCTCGGTGTCTGCCAGACACTTCCATCCGAGCGAGAGTTTCATTGTGATATGCGAGGCCCTGATCAAAAGACTTCGCCAAAGATGCATACGTTATATCTGCGAGCGATAAGATAACGAATGGCGTCATGGTCGTGTGCCGGAAATGACGTTCACAATAAACGTACCATCATGAGTGGGCCCGATACCGCCCGACGTCACCACAAAATCGTACATCTGCACCATTCTCCGGCTGGCCTCGATGCTGGGGCTCGCTAAGCAGCTGTGCCCCTGCGGTATGCATGTTACAACTGACGCACGTACATTTCAACTTCATCATCTGCTATCACTTCTACGCGTTTCCTGCAAGGTGGTTGGCAACCAGCGCGTGGACTTGAGAGGGAGACTCACAATTGAATGCCATGCTCAAAACAGAATCGTGCAAAGTAATTGGAATTCCGGTCGAGCGTCTTCCCATTCAGAATTTCGTCCCTTGACAGTTGTTCTCAGTTGTCAGTTTGTGAACCCAGAACACATACTACACACCCAATGATGAGCGCCGCAGCAGTCTTTATATGCCGTCCCTTGTTGGGTGGATGCTTCGGTACAGGAGAAATGGCAAAGTTCAATGACGGTAATTGAAAGGCTGGGTTATCTGGCGGAATAGTAGAACATGACATTGGCTTCGAATGAGTAAGGAGAGGTGTTCTTCGGAGATGAGTAGAAAGGGAGGCAAGTCTTGCTAACGTGCGAGGATGCATGGCTCATTGAGCAAAGAATATCATGCAGTGGGAATGATGATGACCATCATGAGTATATTTGATTACCGTTATTATAGTAAGGTTCAAGTTTCGGTTCACAAGACACTTGACGAACAGTGCTGCGATTTTGGTCAACACGAACAAGGAGCCGTGACTAGTGGTGCAGTGCGCGAGTATTGCCGTTATGTTCTTATAAAATCTAACTCAACTTGAAATCCAGCAGAACGCGTTCATTTATGAATATCAACGTGGTTCAAACACATCAGTATTACAACAATTCAGACCGCTAGCGCTCATTCCTAGTTATCTAGAGAAGTGATACTATTGAAAGTATAGAAGGCAATGTAAATCGAACAGTGTCAACCACGGCGCGGACTTCTGCGGACTGGGCGTTTCACGATATCTCGAGACACACGTCTGCGCTTCGAGGGAGCATCGGGCGCAGTATGAACGATACTAGATATGTTCATACGATTTGCGGCCTTGCGTGCCTCCTGCTCGTCAGGATCTCGGCAGCGCTTGCAGGAGTTACTGGATGAGGCATCAGAGGCCATATCGCCTTTGTTGCTTACTGCAGCCTTCAAGCTATCGACAGCAGCGTCCGTCTCCTGCTCAACTTCCACCAGCGCACGCACATCTGCGCGAGATTTTCCCGCTGTGGAGGTGACTTCTTCTTGGGTGTGAGGGCTCGCCGGAGAAGGAGGAGGTGCATAAGGTACAGCACTAGAGATTACTGTCATAGTACCCCAGTCGGGAGTGCCATAGAAAGCACCCTGACGCCGGAGTTGGCCACCCTGTTGTATATTCATGTAGTGCTGCGGAGCCTTCCACCGGTTATCAGCAGCGGCAGCCTTCAAGCCGTGCTCGACTTCCACCAGCGCGCGCACATCTGCGCGAGATTTTCCCGTCGTGGAGGTGACTTCTTCTTGGGTGTGAGAACTCGCCGGAGAAGAGGGAGGAGGTGTATCAGGTACAGCACTAGAAATTACTGTCATAGTACCCCAGTCGGGAGTATCATAAAAAGCACCCTGACGCCGGAGTTGGCCACCCCGTTGTGTTTTCATGTAGTGTTGCGGAGCCTTCCGTCGGTTATCAGCTAGTGGCAGCTCTCAAGTCGGCGTGCGCGACAGGAATACTGTTACGGTATGAAGGAAGAAATGCGGGTGTTGGAGTTTTCTGAGAGGAAAGTAACTCTGGCACTGAGAAAACGCTTGGCGATCTTTCTGGGTTTGCAGCGGGTGTCTTAGGCTCTGGCATATCCAAAATGACAGGCGGGGAAAGTTCCGCTGAGGTATGTAGCGCATTGCTTTTTGAGAAAGATGCAACGGCTGATATCAACTGTTGCTGTTCCGAACGAATCTGCTCCATGATGGCCTGCTGTGAACTGAATACCGAGTTAGTACTTTGAGCAAATACAACATTATGAAGACAACTAACTCTAGCTTCGACTGCATGATGATTATCGATTGATCTCTTTTCTTGATTTCCTTGGCTTGCATAAGCAGAATAGAAAGGATGACTATGAGCCTTTTGCCATGTGAATCAGAGGTCTCCGTGATATGCTGGAGACCGGTGAGCACTTCATCCATGTCATGGGGTGACGATGACAAGCTGGGTGCAGAACTATCTGTAGATAAGAGGGATGTCATCTCCAGGATCAGATGGGAGTGAGATACTGGTGAGCAGTGGGTGATTATTCTTTCTATGCTAGATCGTGCAGTCTTGACGCCTTAAGTATTGCGGTAGACCAACGCTTTGATCCGTCATGCGATCAGGGCGGGTTAAACGCTTGGATGCACGCTTGGATGGCTTGCGTCAAAGCGGGGTATGCGCTTTGACAAGACCGCCATTGTGCTGGGCCATGCATGGGCATGACCAGTTTAGTTTGGAGTGCTGGCCGTTCGTTGTCCATGATATTTGTGTTGTCGCAGCTGCGCAAGCGAAATATTCAGTTATACAACGTTGTTGAGTCCGAGTCGTTGCCGAGTCGCACCAACTTACTCCGCGACACCTTTTACCCACGGTGCGCACCTAGTACCTTCGCCGACTCTTGCTTCTGTCCAAGTTCTCCTCATTACCACCGGCCTTTTTGTTGTCTGTAGTTCACACATCTTTAGTGTGGACTCAGATATCTGCTCTTTCCGATGATAATTCACCATCGTTGCTAAGAACGATATTCGACAACAGCTTTTGACGAGCGTAACACTACTATAATTGTACGATCTACAACTTGCCAGCGGGCCCGTCCACGCAACACTGAAGCCAGATCTGAGATCTGATTATTGCAAGTGATAATCGATAAGCTCTCAATTTTCAAAGACGGAGCTCAGACGTCTCAATAACATATAATATAGGATTTGAGAACGCCGAAGAAACTACACACTACTAGGTACACAGTACTAGGGCTTTTATAATGTATAGTAAATTCAAGCTAGTAAACATGATTCTCTGGACCAGTCCGTCACAGAATTTCACGACTCGGAATTCACTCCGACCACTGCAGTAACTTGTGGGTCAGTACTTCAATGTCAACTGAAACGGCTCACCTAAGCCATAGCAGAGAATAAAGCCCTGCCATGCAGGTAAGTCATGATATCCCAGGAAAAACTGCTAATACTCACGCAAACTCCTCCCATTGTGCCACAGGTGTTGCAGTCAGCATCAACTACGCAGAAGAACTTACAATCTTCGGCGTTATCGTCAATGGGCGCGGCAGAGACCGACGATACTAAAGCAGTAGCGACAGCGAGGGCAATTGCAGAGGAGAAACGCATTGTGAGTGAGGACGTGATAAAGTTCTTTGAAGAAGTTTGCAAGGAGGCGGCTGACTTTTATGCGCTGAATATTTTTTTATTTTTTGATCAGAGGTAAAACTTGCGTTTGCCTTTATATAATATTTGAAATACCAGCAGATTACCGGCTAAGGTCTATGGCCAACTGTTATAGAACTGTTCGAGCCGTTATCCACTCGATACTCGAGCGCTCAAGATCTCGGAGAACGCAGCTCAAGCTTTTCCGCCCACACAATGCATGTCTTGATCTCTGTCGAATGTTGTTGAAACAATTCAAATTGAAAGTCGGAGTAGGGGTTTGTACGTAGTGATGCATCGGGCCTGGGTTGGAGCCAGGGCTAGAGCTTACAAGTGTACGGGACACACTAGAGGTGTTTTCATCAATTCTATCGTGCACATAGATACTTATGATTGTACAATCTACAGCTTGCCACCGGGCCCGTCCACGCGACACTGTTTCGCAGTATGTTTTGCATGTCAACACGGAACCCTTTCTGAATCTGCACATATAATATCATGTATTTTGCTTCGATTTGCATTCTATGCATCTGGTTAAATCAGATCCAATTATTGCAGTGAATCTCACGATTTCATTTGGGTGGGTACTGTGGTAATTCGCGCGTCAGTGCCAGCGGTCATACTGCACTACTATGAAAACAGAAATACGACTCACGTAGCCAAAGCAAAGAGGAACTAGCTGCCATGCAGGTGAGTCATGTTATCAATCCAGGAAAAACTGCTGATACTCACGCAAACTCCTCCCAATGGGCCGCAGGTGTTGCATTGGGAATTAACTACACATAAGGCTTCACAATGTTGGAGGTTAGCGTTCATGGGCGTGGCTGAGATCGATGATGCTAAGGCAACAACGACAGCGAGGCCAATTGCAGAGGAGAAACGCATTGTGAGTGAGGATGTGATATGAGATCAGATATTTCTCCAGAAGATTGGGGGGGATAGCTGGCTTTTATATTTTTTCGAAGTTCTTTCCGCGTGGGATTATGCCTTGGGATGGATATTTGCAATTGATTTGCAATGCCAGCAAATTGCCAGCTATGGTCTAGGTCTCTGAGCAATCATTGTGGAACTGCTGAACATTCGTGTTCTTGAGCACTTGTCGACTCAGTACCAAAACGCTGAAGGTCCCGGAAGAATGCAGCTCGAGCTTTTCTGCCCACATGATACATATCTTAATCTTTGTCGAATGTTATTGAAACAATTCAAGCTGAAAGTTGGAGTAGAGGGTTGTGAGGTATATGGAACTCACTAGGTGTGTTTTATTAGTTCTATCATGCACATAGATACTTTGTTTTTTTTTTCTTTTTGGTGGAACAATATTATCCACTAGCAACTGACAAGGTCAATTCTAGGAGATACATTGGGGGTGGGAGTTTCACCCAGGTAGTTAGTATAGATAGTCACCCAGAGGAAATACTTTATGTATGCATGTTAGCAGTGTGGGACTCGACACTTCTTCAGAATTACCTATTCCGTCCTGGTGGATGGTGGGGCACCATACCCACTAAAACCTAGTCTCCCCTAGCCAGACCATATAGAAGGAAGACAGTCGTTCCTTCTTGATTATGGTCTGCTTTCATTGGCGCCATTGATACCATAGTACACCCTGGTTGCCTTATTTGGTATGAAAAAAACTTGCTGAATTGTTCAGCAACAACTGTCAGAGTGGAGACTGATTATATTGCAAATTGCCTTTCAGCACATACCAGTCACATCTCAATATTACATTAAATCTGCAGTGAGGTCTGTTTTATCATGGCCAGCTGTACCACTCCACTTACAAAGAGTGGTCGCATCAACCGACAGAGTAGTTCACTTCAATTTCTAATACCCTCTACACCTGAATCTTACCCTAGGTCTGCACCAGCCAATCCCTACCACTTCCCTTCCCCTTCATGTGTTGCTGCACCACAGACACCCACCCCACTCAAAAGGTCTTCACCATCAGACTGAAAATTCCGCTCCTCAATTCATTCTCCACTCATTGAATGTGAAGAAGGCATGGACAGATGCAGCCAGTGTCCCCAAAACCAACACTGGCAGCAAGCTTGCCTATATACTCTGTGCAATTGAGCACAGGGTGCAACTGAGGATCCACCCAAGCTCTGGGAACTGAGTTCCACTGATGCCTGACTTGGCTATGCAGAAGATAATGCATACATCACTCCTCAAATTTGACTGCCATACGACATGGTAATGTCCCCTACAAAAGCCCAAGAATCCAAGGACCTCTGCCTCTGATGTTTTTTTTGCAGCATGGCAGTCACTGCAAGCACTGGAACATGTTGTCCTGCACAAGAGCACATCCAGCCTATCTTTTGTATGATGGCCGGATAGATAAACCCCAGAGGTCGATAAGGTGAGCCTTGTCAACAACCATGACACATAAACGCGCTGCAAATGCCTTATTATCCACAACTGACCGGAAACCCAATGATTTGAGCTGCTCTGGAGACAGCAGAATAATTGCAGTCCCTTCACAGACCTTTTTGAATAGACAAGAATTATCATTGCTTGCTTTATGCACGGCAGTGACAGTGTCTTGGTTAATGACAGCGTTCGTGAGTTTAGCCTGTGTCATTTTTTCCGCCTGTCAATCACATTGACATTGATCCTCAATGGACATCAATCACTGTGCAGAAATGCACCAAGTCATATTTGAGTGCTTTTGTCAGGACATATTGCAAGCATTGCAGGATCAGGGGGAAAGTTTTTGCCAGGTGCGAGTGATGATTTTTGGACAGCGCTATAATGACATGCATGAGTCAAATAAAGGCATCTGTCTTCCCGGATCCTGTGGCTGTCATGCATAGGACATCCTTGCCATCCAGCATGTGTGTTATGACTTCGAGCTGGTAGTCATGAGTGTCAAATGGCATGGTCTCTTGGAGTAATTTCCAACAGAGAGCACGTCCTTCATCTGAACAGAAGACAAATGACCCCATAGTATTACAATCATAGAATAGATTAAGTCTTACAATATGTTCAAATCTACAGGAAATCAAGTGTACTACAGTATTGATGCAGACTAACTAAACCTCTGTTTTCCAGATCCAATTATCCAGAAGATTGTCTTCATTTTGTAATACTCTGTTCCAGGTCTGGAGGACTGTCTCAGGTTTGAGAGCTTTCTTTCCATATCTCATGGAGTCGGTGAGTAGTCTGTTGAACTTTAACCTCATATTAATGGTGTGGATCCATCTATTTAGTATTTCTGTCTCGGAGTGGTGTTTGTCCTTGTCTCTGCCAAACTTAATTGTTCATTTGCAACGTATCT
>JABBWB010000284.1:0-55442 GCA_016628085.1 Suillus occidentalis
TATTAGCAACTTATGTTTATCACCAGATGTCCCGTTTGTCGATATTCGCAAACACTGCTCTCCTCACATCCTACGTCGTCTACCTCGCGTTCACGACCCATACCTTTTGCAAATGCTGCCGCCACTTCTCTTTCTACGTGCGCCGACTGTCCCTCCACCACAAACTTGTGGATCTGTCTGATTTGTGGCAATATCGGCTGCGGGCGCTACGGTCGCGCCCATGCACATGCACATTATGAAAAGACAACTCATCTCTATGCCCTCGAGCTTGAAACGCAACGCGTATGGGACTACGCAGGCGATGGTTATGTTCATCGTCTTATTCAGAATAAAGCAGATGGTAAACTCGTCGAGCTTCCTTCCGCTGCGTCCTCGATGGGTGTCAATTCCCGGGATGACGGTACGTTAGGTCCAAGCCATGCGGACTCTCTCAGCGCTGAGAAGATCGAGGCGATCGGAATTGAGTATTCCTATCTGCTCACGTCGCAGTTGGATTCGCAGCGGTTGTTTTATGAGGAACAGACAACTGAGCTGAAGACACAGGTGGAAGAGCTGCGAAACTTGGTAGAAAAGTTGAGTCTAGACCTAGCAAAGGACAAGACAGAAGCGAAGGAACGTGAAGTACGATATCGCCGAGAAGAGGAAGAAAAATTAAACGAAGTGTACAAGGACAAGATCAAGGCAGAGAAGAAAGCGGAACGCGTCGCAGAGCTTGCGAGGAAGTTTGAAAAAGAATGGAAGGAAGAGAAGGCTGTCAGTGAGGGACTTTTGAGGAATTTGACCAAAATGAAGGAGACGAACGCACAATCGGAGGCGCAGCGTCAAGAATACCAGGCTAAGATCGATGATCTCCAGGATCAAGTCAGAGACGTCATGTTCTTTTTGGAAGCTCGGGCGAAGATCGAGCAGGAAGACGGCGCGAGTGCCGAAGCAGCTGGAGGCACTGTCGAATTGCCACCTGCCTTCGGCGCGAGTAGTGGCTTGGGAAATAGAAAAAGGAAGACAAAGAAGGGTTGATGACTCGCTGGGCTGGTGCTGTACAACTCTCGGCCGGTTCGCCATATTCCACAGCATCGTGGCTTGCATGTCATGGCATGTACCGGGCGTATGACTCCTTTATTGATTTCGACCAATTGATTATCTTTCGAGACACAGCCAACATATACAGCATATTGAGCATACTGAGGCGCTGTTAACTTCACAGGATGACATGGAAGGGACTGTCGCACTACGCTTGCCCGCCGAGATAGTGGGAGATGGAGTATCATGTCACTAAACTATCGTGAGGAATGGAAGCAGGTTGAACTAGACGTTGGCGTAATACAGAGTGATGGGGGTCTGTACTGGAAGAAGCTACAGTGGCATTGACTGTGCCAGCTTTATTCGAGTCCTCCACGAGCTTCTTGTTCCTTAATAGTATGCGCGGAGCACGTTCTGTTTTCTTGGTTGATCGACGAGAGTCCCATATCATGTACAGAATGATTTCTGCAAGGGCAACAACGAGAGCAACAAACGTTGCGAACAAAGCTCTCTGGATAAACATTTGTGAGCATCAAACAAGTCACAGAAAAATAATCATACCCATTCAAGGCGCAGGCCCGTGCGTTCACTTGCCCACCATGTTGCGAACCCGGTACCTGCAACGCTGAGGACACCATTAACGACCGTAGATACTGCCTTCTTGTCATTTGCTGCATGCCGGCGCTCTGTTTCTGGATCTGTTGCTACGTATGCAGGAAAGTTCTTTTCTGGTGACGTTCGCGTGCCAGCAAGCAGAGAGACCATGGAATAAGACTGAGGATCCAGCGAAGAGCTCTGCAGGGCTTTGAGGCCTGCTGGTGAGCGAGACCATCGAGATATCTTGAGGAGAATGTGGTACGGAATGACAGTGTTTGATGATGGTGATGATATGAAGGCTGACAATTGTACAGCCAGGTCGTCGGGTAAGATAGTTGGAAGAGCGTTTAGAACTTCCAGAAGATGGTGCTCTAGAGATATGTTCAGCTCATTTGTTTGGTTCATGCTCACGTTGTGGGCAAAATATCTGTCACGGTATGTGCCAGTCACCGTGACGGTAATACACAATTCACCACATATGTCGAGGGTCGCAGTATTGGCGAATCCAACCATTTCTAACTCAGTACAAACTTGCATTTGGTTCTTTCGATAATCACGTCCTTTTCCCAATGTTTTCCATTGATTTTTCAGGTGTTCACGATGCATGCCGCCCTGCGGTTGTTGGGAACTACCGTGACTACTACTACATCAGTGAACTGATGAGTCCTTGATATGGTGGCCGTGAGAACTACAGTGTGATATCATTTTGCTTAGGCTAAATATGGGTATGGATACCACGAGGAGTTTGATTTATTAATACACATCAGGAAAACATCGATATTACTTAATCACCTTTTTTGGACTTTTTGATGGCTTTTCCGTCTTTTCAAAAATGAGTGGTCTTAAATTCACTTATTTTTCTGGAATCACTGCATGATCCCAACTTGAGTATCAGGAATAGTTTATCATTATTGTTTCATACTGTTGAAATGGTTGGAGTTCACAATTTGTAAAGATTACCACTTCAGGAGAGGATTTGAGAGGATTTGAAAATAAAAATAATTGACACTCTGTGCCACTTACTGGTAACAAATTTCGGTTTTTAGGGTTTTAAACATGTCTTTTAGGTTTATAAAACATATTGGAACACAAAAGTTTGAATCAAGCAGTGATTTCAGAAAAATAAGTGAATTTAAGACCACTCATTTTTGAAAAGACAGAAAAGCCATCAAAAAGTCCAAAAAAGGTGATTAAGTAATATTGATGTTTTCCTGATGCATATCTATGTATATCTAAAATTCAAGTTTCCTATGAGGAGTTCGCAACAAGGTTGTGATATTGCCCCATCTCGGCCAGCAAGGCATAATAGCACAATCAGGTCTTACTTGTTGACCATTGTGTTTTTTCTTATTAATGTGTTGAGTTACAACATGATTTAAGGCTATATCATGGACAACACCCTTAGCATTGGCCACTCAATCTTAATTTGTATGAGGGCTCCTGACAAGGTCACAACTTTGCACCATCATGACAAGCAAGGTACAGTAGTTAAATTGGGTCCTGCTGATTGAGCAATGTCATATTTTCCTGTTTATGTTGGTTTGATAAGTCTGTATCACGTGGTACAAATATTGGTTCAATTACAAGGCTATCTAAAATCATGTACTAATGGCTTCCATTCACCATTAGTCTCTTGAGTTGCAGGGCATGCAAAGAATGCAAATCCTGGCTTGAGAGCTTCACTAGTATACTCATTCTTACTGTTAGATCTAACTACTACGCCATGGGTGCCTTAACTTAGTTACATATAGCACCCTTGTGTTCTGTACTCAGACCAGTGGGAGGGTGGGATATCTGCTGAATTTCATGGGTATTGGATGTGTTGAGATAGGAGGTAACAAAATTTGGCAAAAGTACAGATAGGACAGATGTGCTGGTTAGCTAAACAACTGCTGACTAGGATATGCAAGGTTCAATTGTCACAGACATTCAATAACCAACCAGACACAGGCACATGACAGCCCTTCTGGCCTTGGGAAGAGGGGAAGGGGACAATTTTTGACTGCTCAGGCTTTGTATATGTAATGGCGTAACCACAGCTCTTGTATATGAACTTGCATTCATTCAGTGAATTGTGGTCAGAGGCAATGTGCTTCCATGAATGCACACACTTGCAGTGTGAACACTGGTAGGGCAGGGCATTCCCAAACAGGTGGTTGCTGTTGTGGTTTGGCACTTACCTCCAGGCTCTCAAGGAGCAACTTGTGACATGGCAGAAGCCTACAGGACTGTCCCCCTGCACCCTTCACAATACCCTGGCCTCATCGTCTACACGAGCAAAGACCACTTCACCATTGATACAAGTTTCTGTTTTGGCTGCTCATCAGCAGTCAGATCATATGGTGGACTCACTGATGCAGGTGCTGACATCATACGTAGCAAGGGCATTGGCCCATTGTCCAAATGGGTTGATGACCATTTGTTTTTCCGCATCCTCTGGGAATACCTTGAAAGGTACAATGAGCAGCGCAAGGCATGGGCCAAAGCCATACGCAACCACGGAGGCCTCCATATTGATGGTGGCAGAAAGTGGTACCAAGGCTCGGCCCTTCACAATGACCAACTAGAAGAGTATGATGAAGACTGTTCTTTTCCCATCCTCGACCTCTCCCAATGCTCCCTTCACTCCACTGAAGATGCCAAGTACTCATATTGCATGGAGGACATCAACATCATTTCGACCCAGACAGGAACTCCCTGGGAGGTATCCAAGGACATTCAGTTCTGCTTTGAGCCCCCGTTTACAGGCTTCACATGGAAACTTGGCCTGTGCACAATCAAAATCCTGGACAGAAAGAAGAAGAAATACCTGGATGCCATCTCAGAGTGGGAAGCACAGCCCTGTCATGTCCTCCTTGATGTTCAGAAGCTCCACGGCAAGTTGCTATATGCCACACTTGTGGTTCCCGCAGGACGAGCTTACATCACCGAGTTGGAAGCCATGCTCTCCATTTTCAGTGACCGTTCTTTCGTGCCTCATACCCCACCTAGAAACTGTGCTGCAGACCTCAGATGGTGGTCTGCAATACTTCGTCAACCCACTGTCAGCAGACCCATCCCAGGTCCTTGCATTGTCCTTGACCCAAATGCCTTCTCTGATGCTAGCTCAGGTGTAGGCATTGCAATTTGGGTCAACGGTTGGTGGCGCACTTGGTGCCTCGTACCAGGATGGAAAACAGGTGGCCGCGACATCGGCTGGGCTGAAGCCATTGGATTCAAGTTCCTCGTCCTCAGCATCATTCAAGCCACCAAGTCCAGCCCAGTTTCTTGCTTCAAGGTTTACAGAGATAACAGAGGAGTTGTGGAAGGCTGGTGGAAAGGACGAAGCTGCAACTGCCCCACAAACTCAGTCTTCAAGTGCATTCACAATGCCACTCAATTCGCTTCCTGTGTCGTCCTCACACACTATGTCCCTAGCACTCTCAACTCTGCAGATGACCCGTTGTGAGGAAGGTACCCCCCACATTCCCTTCTTCTGCCCCCCATTCCTATCGCTCCCACTATCAATGATTTCGTCATCGACTTTGACGCTCCTCTACATGCAAATGAATGGAGCCCAGTCCAGTGTCACTTCACAGTTCTCGCACCCACCAAAAGCCGTTGCTCATGCCAGGACGCAGAACAAGCCATTGAGAACTGTGCCCTCAAATGACAAGGAGAAGAGATTTTCCAAATGTCGCAAGCGTAGTACACTCTTACCCTCTTCCAATGTCTTCAGAATCACATTGATAAGTTAAACAGCCTATCCTCCTGACCTCACTTTACTCCCATCAGTCCTCCATCCACACTGTGCAGCAAAGCAGCGCCTTTGCCTCTGGAGACCTGCAATATCGAGATCCATGCCAGGTACACTCACAATGGACGACATCACTTACATCCAAGACATTATGTGCCATGTGTGGGCCGAGAGCACGCATGAAACTTATGGTTCTAGTCTCTTAGTTTTTCATGTCTATTGCGATTCCCGCTCAATCCCAGAAGAAGATTGTGCACCCGCATCTTCAACCCTCATTTCAACTTTCATTGCTGTTATAGCTGGCTCTTACTCTGGTAAAACAATTGCAAACTATATATTTGGGGTTCGCGCATGGCACATTCTCCATGGACTTGAATGGGCTCTCAATGACGTTCAAATCGAGACCCTCTTGAAAGCCGCAGAAAATGTTGCCCCTCTATCAACAAAACGAAAGAAACGTCGTCCATACACCATCAAATTCATATGCACACTCCATGAGCATCTCAACCTCAAATCACCTCTGGATGCATCAGTTTTTAGTTGCCTAACAGCAGCATTCTACTGCATGGCTTGGGTAGGGGAATTCACAGTCCCTACCCTCTCTTCCTTTGACCCAAACATCCATGTTAAATTGTCCGATGCACGCGTCAAACGAGACCACAACAATTTGGAGATGAGAGTTTTTTGGATCCCCCGCACTAAGACAACCAGGGAAGGAGAAGACATGTCCTTCGCTTGTCAAAACGGGCCGTCAGACCCCAACCACACATTCCTTGAACATCTTTAGATAAATGACCCTCCCTCAGGAGGAGCCCTATTTGCCTATCAGTACAAGAGAGGTCACCGTCCCTTAACCAAGCAAAAGTTTATTGGCCGCCTAGCACAAGCAGCCAGAGCAGCAGGCATGGACCCTTTACAAGGGCATGGAATTCGCATAGACTCGACTCTTGAATATCTACTCCATAACATCCCTTTCAAAGTCGTCAAAACCAAAGGTCGCTGGGTAAGCGATGCTTTCCAGTCATATTTGTGGAAGCATGCCCAGATTTTGGCACCCTACATGCAAGCCGTTCCAAGTCTCCATGAAGATTTCATGCATTTTTCAATGCCCAGAACCACTTAATTCCCTTTGCACTTCATGAGTCCCTTCCTCCTACTAGAACAGGTGTCTTTGGCTTTGCTGCGATGCATCATCACGGACTCCTAGTGTCTCAGGGATTCACAGCTCACATCCTTGGGCAGATCCTTGATCAAGACTGGTCAGCGCTGCGCGCTGTTGCCCATTAGCTTAGTGCTTACCATAGTGTCGTAGTCCCTTGTTAGTATAGCGAATGGTATTTGTTTCATGAATTCTTCTTATTCAAAGCGATATAGCGACATCCAAAGAGGGTTGCACACAATGCTTTGAGGGGTAATATCAACTGGAACAGTGTCACTCAAGGAAGACCTAGTTATCTGCTTCAAAGATGGAAGGGTGGAATCTCTGAGTATGTCAGGTGCTAGAACATATGGGTCCTGAGCAGTGCTACAGTCAGCATGTGCAATTGGACTAGCAATTTGATCAGCAGAAACTGGTTCTGGGGGGTCCAGATCTACGTACAAAAACAATTCCTCTGTTTGACGCTGGAGTTCTGATCTAGCTATCTCTTCATCAAAGTTGGATTTCAGGTTCCAGTGGTACATAGAATGAGTCTTCTGGGACCTGATTTTCGAGATCAATCATTATTTCATTTTCTGATTCAATGACTATTGGAAGTGGTGAAGGTAAGGCAGGACTGGAATCTTGATTGGGAAGGACAGCAGTCGCTGGTGGGGGAGCAGGGACGTTGTCATCATCACTGTCAGAAATGCAAATAACTTCAGCATTAGGAGGTGGTGGATGTTTAGGGCTTGCTTTGCGGGATATTGATGTCTGTGAAGGTCAGGGCTGTCTTGGAGGAGTGTCTGCATCTGAGCTTGAGATGATAATGGGACCATCACCATGGGCTTGTCTTCATCTTGCAGAACCCAAAGAGTCGGTGAGCTTGATGACATCTTTGGAAGGCGGTGGACCATGCGGAAACCCTCTAACATAAGCTAAGTGGAGTCAATAAGGTTGTGAAATAAACAGGAAGGGTCATGTGAAGGATGCACAAGGTGTAGAGTCATGACGGGAATGAGTTGAACGAGGATGTCTTGGTCCTGTGTCAGGGCAAGGAGGTAGAGAGTGTGAAAGGTTATTCTGCAGGAGCCATGCACACTCCTAATGCATAGCAAGCAGAGGAGACTGGTGTCACTCCTCGCCAATTGTATCATGCTGGCCAGAGGGCAATGACCCCACATCAGCGTGGCGCAAGGACTCATGTGGAGGCAAATCTCGTGATCCAAACTACTTCAAATTTTTTGAGTCATCTAAATGCTGTTCCTTTGTATGATCCAATGAAGGGGGGCCATGGTCATGACGATCATTATGACCGCTGCTATGCGGGTGTTCAGGAAGATCTTTTGCCTCCATTCTCTCAGGAGCATGGCACTGCAGTTCAGGCATCTGGTTACAGCAAACAGAGATGTCTCCATCATTCCTGGATTGTTGTGATGGATGGGCAGCATCACATGCCGATGTCATGGAAGAATCCCTGGAAAGTGGAAGAGGGGTGGCATGATCATCATAATGATGGGAATGAGGACTATCAGGTGTTGGATCACATCTGCCATTGAGATTGGGTTTCTGCTCAGGTTCCAAAACTGGAGGTCCAAAGCAAGTCTACATCACTAAAATCAGTCAAGCTCAAATGACTATGCCAAGATACCCACTCTTGCCCCATGCGCACCGAGTCATGATAGTGAATCTGTATTGATAGGCGCAGTCGCAGGTGGGTCAGGCACTGAGAGAGGCTTGCATGGAAGGAGCTGTAATGTAAGCTTGTGAGGCCTCAATACATGTCTGCACAAAAGAACATGTACAGGTGAAACTACATGCTCTGTTTGCCGATGTTGGTCAACGGAAATCTTGGATGAATGCTCTCTGTTGTAGACAATATCCAGATGGGGCTATGAGTGAAAGTAAGGAACAGCGGTCTCAATGATATGCATGCATAACATACCAACCAATCATGGTTGTCCTTGGCACCCATAGGTGCGAGAAACCACAGGCCACGTTACTTCCAAACACACCATGAGCACCTTGCAGTGGGGCAAAACTTGCTGGAGGCAGGAAAGGCACAGATTGTAGTGGTGGATGTGGTGAAATTGACGCAGAACCACTAAAGCAGTTGTCTCTACCATCAATTGGCATGCTGTATGTTCCAGAAAGCTTTGGCATTGGAGCACTGGGAGGCCACGGCCTTGACATATCAATATGATGGCAAGAAATGTTGCGCTGTAAATTAAAATCAGAAACTCAACAGAATGCATTGAAAAGATACTAACAAAAGTTCAGGTCACTGATTCAGCAGGCGTATGCCTGTCATTCCACAAGGGTACAGTTCAAGAGACATTTTGTGTGCTGTGTGATGAGGTTCTTTCCATTCAGAACACGACAGTTTGGGAGAGCGTTCTGTGTGCAATTTATTGGCCATAGTAAATGAATGAAGCAGTACCCAGTGCAAGAGCCTACCTGGAGATCTCCATCACATTTGACAACACCACCAAACAAGGATCACATGGAAGCAATTCCTGCCATGTGACTAAGCGAGGTGGCGCAGCACCTTTTGCTTCTGCCCACCTCGCAATTCTCGTCTGCTCGAGCTTTAGCTACTCAATCCAAGTCTTTTGCACCCACCCACCACTCCCCGACCAATGCGTGAACAAAAGCACCAAACAACAAGACACCCCTAAGCATGTTAGTACTTTTGTTCAATGCATAGTACTCACTGCCTAAGAAGTCATGCCCACAGTTCAGAGAGCTGATTGGATCCAACCTGCCCTCACAGCTCACCTTTTTGCACCATAGGAGTTACTAGTATCCCTGTCATCTCGTGTGAATGATCTGATATCACCATGATCAGGTTGCTCGTCCCTGGTTATGCCATTGCGCTCTTTTTGCCAACCATTATGATCATCAATGAGCTTGTCTTGCTGCTGCGGGAACTTTTTCAGCTGTCCCAGTTATTCTTGGGCAGGCTCAAACACAGGAGGTGATCTAAAGCATGGAGCTGGTCATTGGTAGCAACCTTGCAGGGTACATCATATTATCATAAATACACCTTCACTGCCTGCTCATGCTGGTCTTATTGTTTGCTCCTCCTTTATTTATATTGATCTGCCACGTTCACATTGGGCATTGGGCATGGCAGACTGGTACAGTCCTACACGTCATGGGATGAACTCGGCAGCATAGCTTACTCAAAAATTTTGGATACTGGCAGGTCAGTTGTGATGCATCTGCTCTTCAAGCTTCAATGCTCCTCCACATTCCACACTCTTGCTTGGTCAAATGGACAGCATAAACTACCTCCAGTCTTGACACAGCTTACCTTGCAGACACTGAACTCAATGTGCCTGCCATAACCCGCAACCCTTGCACACTATGGACTATAAGCCTAATCATGATTCAGTGCTTTCAAATTTTGACTGAAGATGGATAGTGTGCACTCATTAGCAGATTATGAGCTTAACTTCATGCCAGAGCATGCAGACCATATCCCCACCATCCACTAGTGCATTGCAGACCAAGTGTACAACCTTTTCACTAGTAATGGTGGACTGTACATAAAGATTGGTACATCACTCCGTCTGCCTTCACTTTTCCTAATAATATCAAAGGTCAAGCAACCATAGGCCCTCATGTGCACCATTTCAGCAAAAGTTCACCCACCTCTTTGATGATGATCCACAAACTCCTTATCCTACTATCATCAGCAAGCCTACAGTATTGTTGGGGGGGGGGGGGGGGGGGATAACCTATTATCAGTAGGGCTTCAGTATTGTTCAAGTTGGGGTGTTGCGGAGGGGCTGTTGACTACAAATATTCTTTGAGCTTTACTAATTATATCGGACTGATCATACAATCTCATTCTTCATCTACTGGAACAACAACATATATAAAGACATGATTCCAACTATTTACACTTTAATGCATAAGTGTAAACAGGAGAGCATCCACATGAACCTCTCCAAGAAATGTCAATGAGTGGTCAATGAGATCTGATTAATTGCCAACAGAAATCCCAACATCACTAGTAAGGCTACCTGGGACAACACCTGGTGTACTGGCAGCAACATCGACGGACAACCTGATATTCTGATTGCCTTCAAAATGATGTTTGAAGACATCAAGTTGAGCATCAGTTTGACAGAGAAAGGACTTGTTGCAGGAGCAGATTTGAGTGAGATATTTGGTATCTGCAACACTGGCAGGTGGTGGATGCATTTCAAGGAGTGCTGTCAATAGCGTTTGTGATTCTCACTCTGCTTAAGAGAAATCCACTTGCACTTCACAATACAAGCAATCATATAATGTGCTCCATTGAGTGCTTTCCTCCAGTTCCCAGTATGATGTGAAGAGGTGCATGCATTAACGTTCACGGACTGCTTCCTTCAAGTGAACAACCAAGTGGAAAATGTTAGGACCAAGCTCATTCAAATGTGTCAGAAACATGTCATCCATCTAGAAATGTGATGCATATGATAAGATTTAAGCACTTTTGAAACAAAAGGTATTACCTTGCCCTTGCTCAGATCTTCTAAAATGTCTTCATTGCCATTGCATCTCCCCAAAAGATGATCAACTAGATGATGGTCTTAAAAAGAAAGTGGCCAGTGATATAAATGAGAAGAATTAATTTCGCTCTGATGCATCTGCTTGGGAGGCTGACATGGAGTCGGCGACCCAGTCAAATCGAAGGAGCTGGAGCAATGCTTGACATGTCCACAGTTAGAATTGGGTGTCAATGGGAAAACCTCATTGTTTGTCTCTGAGACTGTGCTATTTGCTGTCACTGGCATGTAAGTGGAGCAGCATTATGTTAGAACTGATATCAAATACCTGATTCCCTGTATAATGAGGGAGAGCTTGGTGGAGAGCTTTGAGGTGGAGAGGCTAGATAACTGGGAGGGTAGTAATTTGGTGTACAAGAGCATTGAAGAGGTATAGATGGCAGTGAACATGAACCTTTGCATGAAGTGGCACCTAGTGAGTTCATTTTTCAATGCTAGGGTGGTGGGAGGAAGTATGCCACTGAACTTGCACTAGACAATGAGTTCCTAAGCAGTAAATAGTCATCAGACTTTAAATGGCCTTCCCTAAAGAATTCCATTCCATGGTAGTTACTTCAGGCCCATCAATGCATCAAACACATGGTCCATTAACATTGACCAATTTTGGCATTAGTGGAGATTTAAAGGTGTAGATCTAATCACAGCTGGTGACTGATGTCAGTCTCTAACAGTTATCATGTATCCCACTTGAATTGAATGAATGAAGACTTGTTAGCTGTCCAATGGGGTAAGAACTATGAGTCAGGAGGGCAAAATGCTGTATTGCACAGGGTGAGATCTTGAGAGCCCTCAGACACGAGGCATTTAGGGAAATAGATGCTGAACTTCTTTGATTCAAGCCCCAATTACTAAATTTGATGATACAAATTTGCATCACTAAGGCCCAAAACTCATACATGATCATCAGTGGAGTTCAATTGTGCTACAGAGCGCTCTGTAAGCACTCTGCAGCATTCTGTAATGAGTTACCTGATGAGCACTGGAGCGGTCACCATTTTTGATATTGATATTTGCAGAGATCCGAAGCATTGACCCCTGAATCTAGAGTGGCAGAGTGAATTTCCTAGTGAGTGAACAGATATGATAGGAACATACTAATAATTAGCTTGCATGAAGCCCTACCCTGTGCACATGCACATAAATACACGTCAAACTTCTCTGTATCAGGTATGGCCCGAGCCGTAGTATGTCACTAGTAACACCGTGATGGTTATAAATAACTCATTGGGGCCAGCTTTGAATTTTTAGATCGCCAGTCTGAGTTTCCTTAAACAATGTCTTACTCTGATGATGACCATCTTGACTTGGATGCAACTGGTACTGCTCAGTTGTCTTGAATCAAAGATATGATGACGCATGTTAAAAGTGATTGCATGGCTGAATTTTCTACATCTGGCCACAGTGGTGAAGACATTTTGGTGTTCTGTGAATTGCAATCATCATCTTTCACAGACCGTTGCACAACACAATATGATTTGGACTTACTAGGACATGATACTGTGACCATCCTCTCTGGTTTTGGTTCATCACCTGTGTTAACTGCTATTCCTGACAATGATGACAAGAGGTCTCATGCCAAGTTGCATACTTGACATGGAGGTGCTGCAGCACTTAGGCAGCTAACAAGAGTCATAAGTAAGTGCAAACCACAGAGCAGATTCACAAGACTCATGTTTAGACAGATGTTCAAAGTGAGGCAACACAGGAGAAAAATGCTTTGTCAATACTGGATTTTCCATCCAACCTGATAAACAGGAGGAAAACCAAAGCACAGTAGGTGCCTTGGGCTATGCTTCATTTATTGCACTGATGATAGGTCAGAGAGTTCGTGCAGGTGGTGAGGTCATCATACCAGTTCAAGCCATCCACACCACCGGTGCTTGTCAGGCTCGCAAGAGAAACATCAGTGATGTTCAAGTTGATAGTCATGATCCCAACCAGGAGGAAGAATCTAAAAATCCTGCTCCAGCTGTGAAGCGCATATGTTGGGAGAAAACAGGTACAGACTGGCAGTCAGTCTTCAATGTAATAAAATACAATGAAGAACAACAAAACAGTGATCGAGCCATTGAAGGCCATAGCATGAAAACTGGCCTGTCATAAGCCTGAGGTTGGTGCATGGTCAGCATGTTGGCTTGGCCTTGTTTCTTCGCCAGCAGACATACTACTCACCATGATTAGGACAAAGTAACACAGCTGCCAGCCTTCTTATACTTTATTAATACTGGTACTCACTAGTAGTAGCAGCAAGTGCCAGTACCATGCAGATATTGACTGTTCTGCTTATGTAATCATTCAATCAGGTGACTTTTACACTCACACACTTGGGACTTAGTGTACTAAGTGTAGCGTTAAGTACATAACTTGAATGGTGGCAAGACTCAAGAGATCTGGGCCATCTGGCCTGCTGTATGGAGCTTTTGCTTCTAGAAATCTCTGAGTCATCACTGGCATTGGGTTGTAAAGGTCTTCTGGCCTTGAGCTCAGGATTTACAAGTCCTTGCTCCTGCCTGCGACCATTCAAGTTATGCATGCTGTAATCAGGCCGTCTGGCCCTGCCAATGAGGGAGTTTCTGCTCCTGCAGCATCTCATGCATTCTGCTCTTGTCCACAATTTAGCGACGGAGGCTCTCCTTGCTTCCACTTTCCCTATCAGTAGAAAATACAGTCGGTCATGGCAAATGTCAGGAAACCTAAGTGTCCCTCTGTCACTGAATGCATTTGACATGCTCCCAATTTGGATGCACATTCTCCAGCTTTATGGAATCATACAGTAAGTGAATTTATATTGTACTCTATATCTTGTTGGCATGGAATTGGAGCGCTAATTTCAAGCTTATTTGAACAGCCAAGGTCAGGTTCATGTCAGTCACAAAGATGTCCACTTATTAGTCAACTCCAGGTCATAGCAATATGCACTTCATAGAAACTCTTTGGACCTGCCTTTTTGTTCTTCTTTTGATGGTGTCTTGCAATGCTCCAGGCTGCTCCTGGGAGAGGAAAACAGACAGCTGAGGACTCAGTAGGCATCGTGCAAGTTGTCTTTTTTACAAGAGGGTTAGCACTCTCACAAATCAGAGGTGACAAGATCGTGCAAAGGAGGTTGCTGTTTCAAATTTACCAAACCATTCAATGAGTGCCCTAGTGAGTAACTTACCAATGCTTCAAAGTGGAGCGTCCAGTTATTTTCAACCTTAGAAAATATTAGCCGTCCGGCATGTGAGAGACCATCTGAGTCTGAAACCAATCATCCCTTGTGAGCTTCTGGAGCCAGTGTCTATGACTTGCAGGTTATGCAGCACCTCTTTGTTGGTGGACTTGCAACACTCTGTCCACTTAGGCAGGCGACAAAATGATCATAATGATGTCGAAATGAGCAATGAGTCTGGAGATGTACTGGGCCATGATATAGGTTTGTGTTTCCTTGAAGGTAACAACTGTTTTCTGCTGTGCTTACCATTACTTGAATCATTTAAAGGAATATGCACACCCCATGAGATGAATCTCAAGACCTCTGAATATCATTGAGCCTTCACAGGAAGATTTAAACCATTCCAATAATGTTGATATCGCATCAGCTCAAGGTCTACCTTCACTCCCAGCCTGGTCCAGAATTCAACATGTCATTTTAACATTGAGAGACACTCTTCAGACCACCTTCAACTCGTTTGGACTCTGCCAAATATACCCTTGTTGGTTTTCCTATGAACCCAATAAATTTGTTTCGTCCTCCTTACTTCCAAGAACATCTCCACAAATTGCCAAAGAAACTGATTCGCCACCAAAGGTCTTTGCGCCACCTTACCCATTTCCTAATATGACAATCTACCACCTTATGTCTTGGATGAACTCAGGTGGCAATCTGGTATCCGAAACTAAGGTCTTGTGCCTCGTCAAGGATGTATTACTAGCAGAGGATTACAATCATATGCACCTCGAGAACTTCTCGGTGAGGAAGAGCTTGTGAGAACTGGACGTGGACGAGAATGAGAAAAGAATCACTTTTCTAGATGACTGGATTCAGACTAGTGTAGCAATAAAAATTCCAATAAAGTCAGCGGAGGACAGCCCTCACAATTATATCATTCCTGGAACCACTACCGCCCTCTTGTCGAAGTGATATGCACCACATTCGCAGATGTCCAAGCTCAGGCATACCATCTCTTACCTTTCAAATGCTTGTGGAGAGATCCTTTGGACAACCATGAGGAGTAAGTATATGATGAACTCTACACTTCTGATATCTGGCTGTAAGCCCAGGATGATCTGCAGAAGCTGCCAAGGGAGCCTGGATGTTCACTGGAACGTGTCATTGCAGGCCTTATGTTCTTTTCTGACACCACTCATCTGGCAAATTTTGGAACTGTGAAAGCTTGGCTGCTCTACATGTATTTTGAAAATCTAACAAAATATGCGTGATTGGCACCCCAATTGGGGGCATGTCATCTTGTAGGATTCTTGCCTTCAGTAAGTCATCTGATCTTGCATGACTGTCTACCTCTAATACAGTCAGCTTCCTGACAGTGTCAAAGATATTCTGAGTGACCTATCTCATATATCTAAAACTGGCATGACATTCCTTTATGCGCACTGCCACAGGAAGTTGTTTCAAACTTGCTGGGACATCCTGTTGGATGAGGACTTCATTAATATATATCATCATGGTATTATTCTTAAATGTGCTAATGGAGTGCTGTACAGAGTTTTTCCCTGAATCTTCACATACTCCACTGATTATCCTGAAAAGTGCGAACATCACCAACTTTTTCAAGAGTATCAGATTACTCATCAACTTACAGGGTTTTAATCACAACCATCAAGGACATGGGCCTGTGTCCATGTCCTCGCTGCCTCACACCACAAAACTTGTTTGGTTCTCTTAGGCTCATGAGGGACATGAAAAGTCATATAACTAACATTCAGGTATACATCACCGCCAAAGTTGCTAAGGCTCGTGAGTTTATCTACATAGGGGGAAATACTGTAGATGGCATGAAAGTAGAACATAGTCTTGGGGAGGGCTCGTGGGTACCTGTTATGGTAAGTGCAATGGCTTCCTTATTATATTATGATTAGTTGTAAACTATCTACTTGCAGAATTGATTTGTAAAGAAGCTTGGATCATTCAGCTTCAACCCATTTCGCATGCTTGTTGTCGACTTCATGCATGAGTGTGAATTGGGTACCTGGAAGGCGCTATTTATGCACCTTATCAGGCTTCTTTATGCCCTTAGCACTGGGAGTAGTCAGCTTGTCACAACTTTGGACAGCAGGTATTTGAAGTTCTTTTGTAGTATTACTATCTGCTAACTGGTCATTATCTTTCCACCTTGCGGTAGATTTTGACAGATCCCAACCTTCGGCAATGGCGTAATCTGCAAGTTCTCCAACAATACCTCAGAGATGAAGAGATTAGTGGTGCAGAATTTTGAGGATATCTTACAGGTTATGCAAGAAATTCATTCCCTACATTTAACTAGCTGACATGTTCTTAGTGCGCCCTTCCTGTCTTCGAAGGGCTGTTCCCCCCTGTCCATGATGTAGTGGTGCAGTCACTTGTGTACCGCTTTGCAGAGTGGCATGCTCTTGTGAAACTCAGAATCCACTCAGAGTCCACTATCAAATTATTTGAAGAAACATTCAAGAAGCTATCTCAAAAGTTGCGGAAGTTCCAAGGCTACACCTGTGCTTCATTCAATACTGTAGAATTGCCTAAAGAGAATGTTGCCCACCAGAAAAAGGCTGCCCAATGCTCTGAAGCTACCAGTATTCTTCCAGAATCAAGTGGGATGAGGCCCAAGAAGTTCAATTTGTGTACATATAAGTATTATGTCATGGGGGATTATGTGAGAACCATCAGGCTCTTTGGAACCACTGATTCTTTTACTACTCAAATTGTGTGTACCGGTTCTATTTGTATTGCACCTGAAGTTAAGTCTAGTTATGGGTCAGGGAGAGCTCACACACAGAGCTTTGAAAGCATTTTATCTGCTGACCAGTAAGTTAGACACCCCAGCGCAATTAGCCAAGCATGAGTGCAGGCAGTGAGTACTTCAGTGAGTGGTAGAAGCAGGAGGTGCATCCTCTTCTGGTATTCAATTGAGAGCTGACACACCTCCTTCAGTATCACCTGAAATGCATCACCACATTGCAACTACATGGAACAATCCAATCAACATATTCGCATTTCTTCAAGATCATGATGGTGATCCGGCTGTCAAAGTAGAAGCTTCACTGCATTTGGTACTTTGCTCATGAGATTTGTCAGAATTTTATACCAAAACTGAGGGACCATATCCTCTACAGGTGGCATGGGCTAGATGTTAGCTATTGCGACCACACCTTTACAGACAAGGAACGCAACTCTGTCATTATACCCAACAATACCATCTACTCAGTATAGGCCATGCAAGTCTACTATACTACCTATGACTTAAGGTGTGAATACAACACTATCAGCCACAGAACACACAGGGACATTATAGTGCTTTCCAGGGAGACAACGCCAAGCCATCCCTACTGGTATGCTCGAGTATTAGGAGTATATCATATGGAGGTATGGCTTAACAATGACGGCCAACCCATGAAGCACCACTTCGAGGTTCTCTGGGTTAGATGGTTTGCGGCATTGCAGAACTTTAGATCGGGCATGAAACACGCTCGCCTTCCAAAGGTTGCGTTTGTGGAAGAGTCAGACTTGGATGCATTCGGGTTCCTTGACCCTGGGCAGGTAATCTGTGGAGCACATTTGATTCCCGCATTTGCCTCAGGACATGGTGTAAGCTTGCTTTATTATGGAAAGTCATTGGGACACCCTGGGGAGCAGCTGGATGACTGGGAGGAACATTATGTTGGGATGTAAATACAAAAACCCCCTGCTATGGCATGTTAACCCTAAAGCTTTGAGTCAGATTCGTTGATTGAGATATGTTCCTGCACTACACTCATTTAGACATTGGACATCCGACTACCCTACAGAGGATCACCAGAGACTGCCTCAGCTCTGAGATAGTGGCACAGGTGGCGAGTGTTGTAAATGGTAGTATTGAGGAAGATGTGGATCATGATGAAGAAGCCAGTGACAGTGAGTTTTACAATGGTTGCAACAATGAGCAGGAAGAGGAGGAGGAGGAGGAGGAGGAGGAGGAGGAGGAGGAGGATGAGTACGATGATGACTCGTTAAGTGATGGGGGACATGGAGAGCATGAAGATGACAATGATGACAAAGAGTCTGATGAGCTTTCTTTCTAGATTTTTCTCCAGAGCTCACACTTGCATATTAATTTACCGCCTCCAAGTGAATGCATGCTCAGCATTAGCATTTTAGCAAAAAAAATTATGAATTGAATTTTGAAAAGAATAGTTTGTCCACATGTAAAAGTACTCAAGTTGAGAACTAGTAATTCCCACTATACAGTACTGCATATTTAGTCATGATGGGTTCTACTACCATAAAAACGGTAGTACTAGATGTCTCGTATGTTTTGGCATCCAGCACTTCACAAAAAATTGATAAGGAAATATGAGTGCAGATGGACCTAGTTTTTCAGGTTTCTGGGGTTGTTCAGTTACAATATTAATGAGTGGTATGATATGGGTACCAGATAGTGACTGTGAAGCGAAAAAACCCAAGTTGGATGGTGCTGATCATGGATTATGGCATGCACTAGCCAATTGACCTTTTTTGGTGATGTACTTAGCTTAATATCAGATTTTTCTTTAGAATTCAATTCAATCACACCTTGTTGTACTCTCATTATGCACGATTCAGTCCTGCTGTGTTGTGATGCAAATGCTTTCCTATTAAGGAATTTGAAATCTGCACTGGTACATCCAGTCAGGTCTGACTCAAGCATGACATGCAGATTTCCCCCAACCTTGAGCCAATCCAGTGACCAATAAGTCACCACAATGTCACAGCCCTTCCACCAACTTCAGCCTCTGAACAATACCATCTATGATGAAAATGTTAGCATCAATGCTTCTCACAATGTTGCAGTGTACACACTGGGCATGATGACCACACCTCCACAGGCATCATGGGATGGCAGGGGACATGTTTTGATGCAGCCCTTCGAGTCCAAGTTGTCTGAGTCTGGCGCTGACACTGTTCAACAGCTGCCCATCCACAATGACTCCTTGAGGCTATACCATACATCCTTCAACCCTAATTCATATTACAAAGGCCTGCAGATGACAAACATGCATCCGCAGCCTCAACAGCCATCACAGTACTCCTAGTATGCGCCTGCCATTGGCGCCATGCACAATCAATTTGAGCCACCTCAATCTCAGGCTCCTGCTGTGTTCACCAATACCAGCATGCTTTCAAAATCACACCTTCAAAGTTTCCACACACCTTCATTATTTGGTGCCGTGCACAGTGATGGAATCAATTCTGAAATTGCACAGAGTTATGGCTTGGCCACAGGGCCCCTGCACTATGATCCTTCTTCTAACATAGGTTCATTCTATCGCGACTTTAGTAAACTGGCCATGGTGAACAGCAAGGATACAATAGTATTGCCACTAGGCATTGATGATGAGCCTCATCGAGAGACATTGCTTGCGGATGAGGACATAACATTAGATCAACACATGAAACAACATCTGAAAGGTACCTTCAAGTTCAAAGCATACCAGTGGCCACCAAAGAAGAGGTCCAGAGTGACTATAGTATGTGATCATCAGTCAGACAATACTGCTGAATCGCCAATGGACTCACAGGGAAGGGTGGAGAAAACCAGCTCATGGTCCCAAGCATCCAGTTTGGCGTTATCTAAAGCCCACACTGTTGTTGCATCAGTACCACCCAAACCTAACCACCTGGATCTTAAATACGACAAAAAAAATACGAGGCACCAGCAGATTATCAACTCTGCAAGGCAAGCAATCACCTCAGATGCCCTTAATAAACACTGCCTAATGGATGAACCAATGAGAAAGCAGTTAGTTCTTGAAGAGTTAAGAGCGTCAACAATATCTGAATATTGTAAAGATGAAGGTACATCAGCCCATATCTTTTCAACATTGACTGAGCATTTGATTGTGTGTTAAAAGGGTTCACAAACAATTGGGCTGTCACCAATGCAGACACCTTGTACATGGAGCTATCTGCACCATACAAATGTATTATGCATATGCTCAAAAGGATGGTGCACGTCCTAGTCCAATATGGATTCTTTCTGTGACCTCCACCACAGTCAACCATGCCTGAACCCAACCACCAGGCAGCTATAGTCGAGTTCCTCATCAACAGCACAGTATTCCCACTCAGATTTGTTTTCAGTAACAATCCAAATACTAAAGAATTGCACTTCCTGGAAAATGGAGTTGTGTGGGACAATCAATGCTGTGGTGGAACTGGGACTCAAACCCCACCTCGAAGAACTTGACAAACTATTTTGTGCAGCTGTGGCAGCTGTCAAGTGCACTGTAATGAAGCTCAGGTCTGGGAGATTTGTGGAAATGGACTTTATATTTTGGGCATTTGAAGACATGTACAAGGCACTGATGAACTATATTAGTGAGCATGTCACTCACAACCCAGAACTATGTCAGCATTAGAAACAGTACAAGGTCTGGACTCTTCAGAGGCTGGACCAGATTGTACCACTGCAGCCACAGTGACTGCACTGTTCTTGTACTTATGTTAACTTATCTGCCCTTAGCTTGTAATCCATAGGTGGTAAATCTGGCATGTACTCGTACCTTGAAATCTGTATAATGCTCTGCAGCCCTATTTTGAATAGAAAGGTGATTGATTGCATGGATTGTTTTAAACTTCTACCCCTGTAGAGCTAGATAGCCTCAATCATATTATAAATTAAATAGGAGCGAGGAGACCCTTAGCTCAAGGCCAGAAGGCTGCTACTGCCCCAGGTGTAGGAGATGGGATGTGGGAGTAGAAACTCCCACAAGACCAGATGGTCTGAATCCCAGTGTAGGTGGGAGTGAGGAGACCCTCAGCTCAAGGCCAGAAGGCTACTACCACCCTGGATGTAGGAGATGGGATGTGGGAGTAGAAACTCCCACACGACCAGATGGCCTGCCAGTGAATCCCAGCAACTTACTAAGTAGATTGCATGTGCCACTGGAACCTTGTTGTCATAGTGTGCAGTAGTTAAAAAAAACTACTAAATAAACCTGTTCTTTGTTAAATTGTGTGCCAGGTCAGTACTAGTACTCACTTACTTAAAGGATGCTCAAGACCAGACTTATATTACTATATACGAACTGGTGATAGTGGCAGAATAAGTTACAGCTTGAAGTAGTACATAAGTTGAACACTGTGTGACTGATGACATGTCATGTTACTAAATACCCTGGTGATGGATCAACTTTGACTCGGAAAACATCATTGTTCACCAATTATTCACCCACCAATATCAACTTGAATTCTTGTCAGTCATTCGCTCTCAACATCAACAGAGTTTACCCTCAAAGAGGAAAGCATTTGAGGGGGACGAGCTCAGTCAGAGAACATTGTCATGCATGGTATGTACTTTATACCATACTGTATACAAATATAAGGTGATAAGGAAGGTATAACAGACTATACTGTATCCTATTACCAAGTTACTCTACCATTTTTCCTTGATTCATTAGCTTATAATTTTAGTTCTTATTCTTGTTCTGATTATTCTGATTTTATTCTGTGTATTTCTATTTTGTTCTGCATATTTCTACGTGCTTCCATATATTTCTGTCTCTTTCTATTTTTCCTAGGCTTATTCAGCCACTCTTTCAGCCACCTGGTTTTCCCACCATATTTTGAGCATGTTTGTAAGCATGTCATGTGACTAGGAAATGATTTGTAAGGACTTCCTGTTTGACTCATCATGCTTTGTAAGACTTACAGTTGTATTTGTAAGATATTAGTAAGATAGGATGACTCACCACACCAAATGGCCTGGTTTGTAAGCATATTCTTACCAATCCATGTGATGACTCATACTATTCTTTGTAATACTACCATGTAAATTAGTAATCAAGCTGACTCAACACCTGGTTTCTTACCAATCCAGTGCTGAATCATGCTTAGTAATCTGGCCTCCCAAAAGGTATAAAAGGAGCCCATTTTACACCTGAGCAATCAGACTTCCCACTTTTTCTCTGTCTCCCAATCAAGTAAGATTACATAAGATTTAAAAGTGTAGGCCATTTGTCCAGCCTTTGAAGTCAATTTGAAGGACAACACATAAATCCTTGCCTAGTGGTAAATTGTCTGTTAGTAACTGGCAATAGATAGTGTCCAGGACAGACAACAAGGATATCAGAGTAATAACTTCCCACCTTCACTCAACCTGTGTAAGGACCAGCAAGAGTTTAGGTGTAGGCCATTTGTCCAGTCTTTGAAGTTATTTGAAGGACAACACATAAATCCTTGTCTAGTGGTTAAATTGTCTGTTAGTAACTGGCAATAGATAGTAAGTCCAGGGCAGGCAACAAAAATGTTAGCATGAGAAGTATATGTTCTATTATATACAGAATCTGGAGATCAGAGGTAGAGCGCGATCTAATAGGTGAGTCTAGTCTTAGTTTTTGGAATAGAACTCGCATTAACGAAATGTCTACCTAATAGGTGAGTCTACTACGTCTTCGTTAGCGCGGGGGTTAACATAACGGTAAGGTATAATAACTCACGTCTCAGTCTTTGGAACAGAACTGAGACACTCGTGTGCTGGGGGACAAGACTATATGCTGTAAGTGCGTCTTATCTTTTATATTACTCTGAAACCTTTCTATCTTTTAGCATTGGGCCCGACGTCACTTCCTCGTCGTACCTGGCCCTGTTGCCTTGCGCTCGCATCTACTATTTTTCCTCCCGTGCCTCTCCGTCGGCACTTTCAGTCATCGTCAAGGTAGCAGACTCCAACACAGAACCCCTTCTCACTGTCTGTTAGTATCTGGCATTGATAAATCCAGAGTAGACACTAAGTACATTACAAGTATATTTCTTTTATTAGTTAAATATTTAGTATAAGGATACTAAATAAAGTTCTTCCCACTTGAAGCCTTTCTTTCTCAAAACTAGTGAGATTACATAAGACAAGTGTAGGCCCTATGTGATTGCCTTGAAGACACATTGATTACATAAGCCTTTGACTGTATACTACTAAACTCTGAGAGTAGATTATACAGTAAGGTAACTCTTTCTGTTCTAAGGTTGTACAGCACTAATTTGAGAGTGTCTATACAATAATCATTCATCTTTTCTAAGGTTGTACAGCACTAATTTGAGAGTGTCTATACAACAATTGTTCATCTATTCTAAGCTTTACTTGTACATTCGTAAACTCTCCCTTTCACATTAAGGGAGACTCGTCAAAGTTGAAACAGACTTTCATAGGTTGAAACATGACCTACTAGGGTGAAACATACCTATCAGATTTTGTTATCATTTATCATATACTACTGCGAGTAACTTCATTTTATTATCTTTTGTGTCTATTAGGTTGTTGCAAAAAGAAAAGGTAATTCCTCCCAAAGAACTAGCATGTTATCTACCACGAAAACTAGAAAAGTTGTAGACCATGTACTTAAGGACTGGCAAGAAGTCTTATCCTGTATAGTTGTGCTGTCACTATATATGTGTTCTATATAAGACCCTTAAGTAACAAGACAACGTTACTACACACAATTGTCTCATTGATTCTCGCCTCCACCACCGTGCTGGGCAGTTGCATATCATCCCTTGGTATGTGAAATGTCTCTCATGACCATACATTGTTTGATTGCTCCAATGTAGGCCAGTAATTGAGTCACAAGGATATTACAAGCTGTTCTCAACCCTCCAATGTCGATTGGACAAACACAAACTGACGCATAATATAGCAGCAAATGATTGGGATGCTCTATCATGTGTGTACCAGAATCCATAGTCCAGCTTAGACTGGTCACCAGTCTAAGTCCAGCTGATGAACAACACATCAAAGAATTGATGCCCTCCACAACTTCTTCTAGCCATGCTGCCAAATGCTCTTGCATTTGGACTGCAAGAGGTTAATCCTGACTCAGAACATTTGAAGGTATGGAACACTTCTGCTGCTATTTATTGCAATCGCATCTAACCTGGCATTATGCAGAACCTCAATGACAACATCCCAATTGGAATGTCCGATACTTTGCCTGGATTTTCATTGACAGTGGGGCTGCAATCTTGAGGTTGCTGTCTAATTTTTGTCTCATGCATGGGGAGCCTATGATTCTTGCCATCACATACCAGAGAATCATGGTATTGGGTCGCCCATGTTTGTGAGTGGATATTGTCCAATATTGCCCATTCACAAAGTGGGCAAGCGAGTATTGATGAGCTCATGAGAAGGATGAGCGTGCAAAGGCGAGATGGATTCACTTTACTGTGGGCAAGAGGTTATTGAAATTGTTGTTTAGGTGATCAGTTACGCAGAAGACGACCATCTATGTGCTGCTACTGTGTGTGCCTGCAGTCAGATATTGGCTGGCTCACAGTAGGCACGATAGCCGATGTTGGTTGTCGCCTCAAGATCTAGAATTTATCATGGTCTGGTTAGCTTTAGCCTGTAGCCCTTGGGCTCAGTCTACGTTGGTGTGAGGGCTGGTCAGAAATGCTCTGGTCAGCTCATGAATTGGAACTACCCGACTACCTTGGTTCATCTGTAATTTTGTATTGAAGAATTAGCAAAACTAACCTTGTCATTCACCGTACTGTTGCGGTGAGATGACGGTCACATTAATGTCACAACAACTACTGTCCCATAACTGTGATTTACTGGACCTGCAACTCACTGTCTCACATCATACACAAGAAAATTTGATTACAAGCAATATATCGATGTGTTTGGTATGTCCTCTCTATACTCTTACATTTATTATACCCACTGAAGGCATGCAGCCCATTACATCATGGGGCCCAATGGAGATTGACAAAGATGAAGTTGGGGGGGTACTCACCTGGTAAGTATACGCCACTATGTATCAGTCCCTTTATTTGATGTCAGTTTGTTGCAGGAATCAATGGAAGTTGTCAATGTAACAGAGAACAATGTTCAATGTGTATGTATCTCTTGCTTCATTCTGCAAATTTCTTACATCTGTATGTCCCAGGAATACATGATTATCAACGAATATCAAGTCAACGGAGGGGATGCAACAAGGACGGACAGTCAACCAGTCTGTATTAAATTTAATTCTACATCATTTGTTACTTACATCCCTTCATCGCAGGAATATATGATTGTCGACAAAGACTGCATTGATCGAGTGGATGCAATGGATGTGTGCAATCAGCTGGTTTGTATCTCTCTCTCACTGTCATCCATTTCCTACAACTTTTTACTACAGGAAGATATGATCATCAACAAGGGCAAAGTTCATGGAGCAGGGGTGAGTGCTAGATCACTCTTTTCAGATCTTCTTACATCCTTTTATTGCAGGAATATATGATTGTTGGTGATCAAGTTGATGGATATGCGATGGAGATATACATTCCCTCAGTTTGTGCATTCCACTCAGTGTGGCCATCCATTTCTGATGTCCTTTCGACACAGGAATATATGGAGATTGACATGTGATATCACAATAACCTCACATCTTAGCATCTGGAATTTGCATCTGTACAATAGGTACAAAGTATTGTTGAATGGTTAAACAATAACGGTACTAATTCTGGCTTGAAGCAAGTGTTGCAATGCTACATTGTATTCTATGGTTCAAAGTAATTCATTCTAAGTCAGTGTGTGATTACAAGTGTCACCTTGCCTTGCTTCAATACCCTGCCTTACCATTAGCACAAGCAGTGAACAGATGACATGCAATCATCATGACATAACACAGCAGCCTTGTAATGACACAAGCGCCTTGGGCTGAAGTGTGGTGTCTAGGGTAAATTTTATTGTTGTTGCACCCTTGGTGACTTTGACATAAAGGAATCACTTGACCTTTACAGCAAAGTTCATTCCTTGTTCCATCTCAGATGCAATGGGGAACAAGATGATCTAACTAGTAAGTTTGTTACCTCCATTTGGCCTGCACACCGATGTGACTCACTAACAGGCAATGTGCCAGCCTGAATAAATTTTGGTTTACGATTGTGACAGCACTTGCTTGAGCTCAGGCACTGCCCTCTATGCTGAAATCACCAACACTCCAATCGCTTCTTTAGCTCATGGGCGTGCAAGCGTCTGACATTGCTATGATCCCAAGGCTTCCTGAAGCCAGGCCGGACTCAGAGCTACAAAGGTCCATTTATTGAAAGTGTTTACATGCATAAGATCATGAAAGTTCATTCTGACCTCCAAAATTTGTACAGGCCAAAATAGGGCACACATGCTAGCCCTGATGACTTATTCCGTCATTTGACATATTCCAAATTTGGGATATGATTTAAGGGTCAATCCTGACCAGCCAGCATATAAGACACATGCTAGTTAGTTCTGCAATCCCTCATCTCACGCCTTCTCCTCATTCCTTCCCAAGTATCTCACTGCATTGACCATTCCCTTCATCTCCCTGCTTCATGTTGCAAATTGAGGGCAGCTGCTCGCTCACCAACGGCACTCAGGACCAAGGCAGCCCATCACAGATTGACTTGGAGAATGTGCAGGGCAAGGGCAGCCATCAGCTGGAAATGTCCAATCCAATCCTGCAGTCATCCAGTGCAGTGGAAGAAGCTGTGCAGGCTCACTAGCGACAGAGAATTGCACAGCTAGAGAAGCTAGATGTCCTGGAATTAGGTCGTGCAGTCAGAGAAAAGTATGACAGCTGATGTATATATTTAGGTCAGCTCTGCTTACTATTTATCAGACAGATGAACTACTACGTGGCTCAAGGAAGAGTGGTTAGGCGTGTTATTTTCCTATTTGACAATATCGAGGACCTTGTTGCAGAGAATGACAGATGGTATGAGGTTGATGAGGATGCAGACCATACCCTTGAGTAAGTATTTTGCCCTGAATTCCTGGATGCCTACTTATGAACTTGTGTATTTAGTCAAGATTGGCTGCAAGTTGGGTACATCACCCTCACACACACCTTGTGGTGGTTTTATCAGAAGGGTTCGCAAATGGAGTATGACGACTATGCACAGATGTTAAAAATGGTTGCATATAACTGATCAACAAAAGTATATTGATCACACTGAGCAGTTTTATACAGCTTTGATAGGGGGCTGATAGCACCCGAGGGGATGATACCTCCAAACTCAAAGCTCTTGTTTCTGAGTGGGTCAATTGTGAATTCAAGCCAGATCCCCTGGTCGATCCAGATGATAAACATACTTGCAGATTCATCAATGATGGGTGTGAAAGATTGCTCTGCTTGGCTGAGTTTAATTAGAATGACCCAGCGTATGTGATGTACTTGTAATCCCGAGAAACTGTTCTCACCTTGTACCAGCATAAGGGCAGGGATTCATGATCGCTCAGATGGCTATGTTGTTACAGATCTATCCTTTCCAGCCTTCCTGTACAAAAAATACACCTCCAATCCAGATGATCTGGAGGAGGGCCTTTTCAAAGGCAAAATTCTTCTTCAAGTAAGTAGTGCAGTCAGGTAGCCTGAATGCAATCTCACCAGTGTTTTTAGAGTTATAAAGCTGTGTTCACCTCACCTTCCTCAGCTAAAGCTATAGAAGGTGACGGTGATGGGGCTGATATCATCAAGAATAACAGACATGCTAGGAAAGCTTGCTTCGGGGCTGGTAAAGTTAAGAAGCATGTAGCACAAATCATCAAGATGGAAAGAGTTACTCCTCACTCAATCACATACATTGTATGCCAGGTAAGCCAGTTCGTTTTAGCAATGTAAATAGTAGACACTAACTGAGCTGATAGGTGCAATTTGCACTGTCCTCTATTAACTCCTGGCGGTCCATCAATGGTGACTTTGATTATGTCCAATTCTGGCGAACCATTGTGGATTTTTTGAAAAGCCCCCAGATCTAGAAGCTCAGCGCAGGGCTGACAAATTCCTTGAGTGGTGGACGAGGTGCACTATTTCCAATTTATACTAGCCCTAAATAAACTCTACTGTCTAGGAAAGTCTTTGGAAGGAGTCGCCATGATGATCTCAGTAACACAGCAAAGGCCAATATGTCTATCAACGCCCTCACAAGGCAAAGGGCACAGCGTGATGACACCTATTTTGATTCACCATAGGGCTCTATTACCACTGTAGTTTTCTATTACTAGGTTGCTATATTAATGACATGCATTGGCTAATAATTTGTTTGATGTGAAATATATGAATGATGATAAATGATCTGCAGAGTTTAGGCTCCTGGCAGTTTGTAAGTCGAATTGAGAACACATTGCCATTGTTGGCAGACCCACCCGCTCGTGTGTGATAGGTTGGATCTAGGGAAGCCAGTGACATTGTGGTGGACGTTGCATTATGTAGTGTTCATGCGAACATCACCAACTAGGCTTGATAGAATGAATCAAGAACACACTGCTATTGTTGGTGGATTCACCTGCTCACATGTGATGGGTTGGATCCAGGGAAGCCAGCGATGTTGTGGTGGGCATTGCATTATGTAGTGTTCATGCGAACATCACTGACTAGGCTTGATAGAATGAATCGAAAACACTCTGTTATTGTTGGCAGACTCACCTGCTCATCAGAGCAACAATGGCAATGCCTGAATTGTTCCAATGTTGCACTAAGAGCATCAATTGAGCAGCAGTTCGGCCATTCGCCTGCCCGCTTGGACTTCGTGCATCCTCCTGCTGGAGAAGGTGTGTTGCAGTGAGTAGATGCAGTGTGACTGTAGCAACTACAGGGCAGAAAGCATGGACATGTGAGATTAACATGATTGACAGATAGGTAGACAATGTCCTCAGAGTATACAAAACAGAATACCATTGTCAGTCATTGAATAAACACAGAAGGTTGTGTGTCAACTCGAAGCAAGATATAAATCATCTCTTGCTCACCTGATTTAAAAATCCCTACTGATGTATATAGGTGATCCTTTTCATATAGATTCCTAGCTGATGTTTACTTGATGAACATGTGTCTCTGCCACCAAGTTTGAAGTCAAGGTACATTGCGATAAAAATTGATTATCGCCCGCTTGTCGAACATAGCCAAGCTCCTGTTGAAGGGATAACATATTCCAACACATTCCCAAGTGATACATAGTTTGTAATCATTAGTCATTTGAAGACAACAACATTGATAACAGCAGCAGGACTCAAAATTCAGGCTCGCTCGCTTGAGTGACCACATACTCTTTGGAATATAAACCAGGACACAATGTTGACCATATGACTCTTGCAAGGACATGTCAAACATTCCACCTTGGATGTGTTGTAGGGAGATCTATACTTTCCTCATCCCTTGGTTTCCATACTCACTAAAAAAAATGAGTGAAAGTGGCATCTGGAGGTAGTCTATTTTATTTTTTGCTGAGAGCAGTGAGCACTAACAGCTGAATATCTCTAGTATTGCATGAATGCCCAGACCACTAGGATTGTGAGGTTCTGTAAAAACACGTCCTACGAGTCTGGTCTTTAACATTTCATGTAGTGGCACCTTTGCATCGCAACATCTTGAAGGCTCTTTGACAGGCCCCTGTTGCTGAGTTGCCCCTTCCAAACTTTCAGTGACTTGATTACCACCACTTCATTCCTGAAGACTATCATCTCTTTAATACATCAAGAAAAAACAAAGTGACTACATAATACTATATAGTCAGGGTAGCGCAAGTAGCCCTGTTGTCAAGTGCCCTCTATATTGTCACCATAGAGTCCTGTAGTAGCTATGAGGTACTACTGTAGTTTGTCGGAGTGCTACTACATACAGCTATAAGTTACTACCAGCAGCTATATAGCACACCAAAGAACCTCGTAGCAATTAAATTCAAGCACCTGAAACACAAACTAGCATAATACAAATGTCTTACTCACTGTGTCCCTATTCATCATCTATAAGCTCCCCACCCTCACTACTAGGATAATACTCATACTCCTTGACCTCATCCTCAGCTGCCACATCCTTCCCCTCACACTGGTACTCTCGAATAGTGTTGTCGATGTGGGCCTGGGATGTAGCCGACAATGGAATGAGTGATGCAACACCTGCATGGAAGCTGAGAAGCATGAGCATTAGAATTTTAAGAGTCAGTAAGATACTAAGAGTCCAACATACTGCACTGCATCATGCAGATTGGTACAAATTATCAAGAGGAGTTTGTAAGGTGCAGTGCGCTCATCAAAGTGTTGCAGTGAGCTGAAATGATGGTTGTAGATGGCCCCATAACTAGCAGACATGAACTTGATGTTCTCTTTGATGCCTTGCAACCACTCATCAATATAACATTCTATCTATAAGATATTGTTAGTGTCATCAAGTTGAAAGTAAGAATGTGAAAAATGGCTTACAACCATAAGAACGAGTGCAATAGTTTTGATAGGGATGGGGTCGAAGTATTTGTGGTAGATGACACCCTCATCACTTTGGTTCAAGAACCACATGCTGTTGATACCCTGTTAAAGCAACTTGGTCTTGTAGATGCCTGACTTCAATGACAGGTCCTATTGCTCAATGTCAGCACTAAGTTATGTAGACCATCAAATGAGTACCTTGAAAACAAAGATTGAGCCAATTTTCAATCTCTCTGTGAGATCTTGGTTTGACCTTATCACCTCCATAGAATTACTTGAGTGGAAGCCATAAAATGAAGCCATGAGTGGATGCATCTTCATCTTGAGTTCGCCTCACACATGTGAAGTGCGTTTTAACAGCTTTGAACAAATAAGACCAGGAATGCAATAAAAATACTGTGCTCACCATATTCACCGCCAAAGGGGTCAGTTTGACATCAACACCTTTGAGTTGACATGCCTCATGCCAGGCCTCTTTCACCAGTTTCGTCTCAGCTACAATGGAATCTGGAAAAGGTGCCTGTGTGATGACGAGACACCGATAAACAGAGCAAGCAGTTATGAGAATCTCTTTTGAGATTTCATCAAAGTCACTGGCTTTCATGCATCGACATGAACCGTCAGCATTTTTCTTGACCTTCGGCACCACAGTATCTTCATATGACATATCATTGGATGATCACTTGGTTCTTTGAGCTGCAGGCAACTCGTTGTTGTCATTGTTGTCATCTGTTGACTTGTCAATATTATGTGGTGCTATTTGATGGAGGTTTAGTAGTGTTCTCATGCTAGCTATATAAAATAGAAACATACCCTTTGGTCCTTTAGTTGTAGGCATGGATGGGTTGCACAACCTTGGAGGGATTTTCCCTGTACTGAATGTCAGGCTATTAGTATTGGATAACTTTGTATCAACACTGTGATCAGAGAACTGAATAAAAAAATGTCAGTGGCTGCCGAGGCAGTGGCATGTTAGAGCCATGCCTGAAGTGCTTCCTGGACATGGACACAAGCCTGAATCTCCCACTAAGTTTGATATGGCCCTGACAAGCAATAGCATTCAGCTGTGCACTTTAGAAGGTGAGTGACTATTAGTTGAGCTGTCAAAAAATTCATGTTGATATTTTACTAGGTATGTGAGTGGGACAGGTTCACGTTATTTTCACTCTGCTGCATCAATTTGGGACCTACTTGCAAGCCTTAGCTTACATTGAGTGGTTCACACCACTCAGGGAGCTGGACCACTCATCTGGCCTGCACCAGAATGCAACTGTGATATGCGTTGACGAAATCGCTTGTCCTTGCCATCTTATTCCAAAGATGGGATAAGCTGTTGACCGTGGATAGACTAGCACAAATGTCTACAAGTTGGCAAGTGATTTTTACTTAAATACCTTTATTGACCTTGATACATTCTGCATGTCTGCTATTGATTAATTTTGTTGCTACTCAGCTACTATTGACTACAGACTTGAATTTAACTATTGTGCCTCCAAGTGTCTGCTGTAGTCTGCTGTAGTCTGCTGTAGCCTGCTGTAGCCTGCTGTAGATCTATATAGTCTGAGTCATGGCTGCATCAGGTACATAGAACTATGGTAGCTATGTAGTGCTACATAGCTCTCACCAAGGCTCCCACGAAATTTGTTTTTTCCTGATGTATCTTTTGTCATCCCTGACAGATTTAACTATCAAGGTTTATCCTGCCAGCTTTCCCAATGTCTCATTCATCTCACTCTTACTACATCATGCCCTTATTTACTGTCTTTTCGGTCACAGGTTTTACGCACCATTGTGGCTGCTATGTCCAATGTCATTATGAGCCTTCTTCGTCTTCAGATGTTCCATTACAATCAACTCAGCCAGGTGGCAATCACTTTCATTGTGTGACATCCATCGCTGACTAAATTGGACATCATTCTGAGTGGCCATCTGTTCAATTTACCCCAATTTACACATGCTACTCTCCTCAGGATACACCATCCCTTCCCCGGATCAAAGCTTCAGGAGAATTTCATTTGTCTGACTACCATCAGTGTATTATCAAGGCGATTCCACCATTGTCCCAGTCCCCTCCCGGTATAGAGACTCACTCCTGAGTAGCCTCACAAAGGCTCATATTGCAATGTAGGTCAAGTCTACAGTACTATGCATGCAACGCGATGTTCGTATGACGTGCGTGACTTAGGTGACACAAATGCGACATAGGCGACACTTGCACAACTTGTGCACACCTTAGGTGAATTTTCCTGTGCCTAAGTGCCTGACCTCCTGGAGTATTTTCCCATGTCCAACCAAGTTCCCAGGTATACATTTCTCCATTTATCATTTATTTCATTATTGTACCATGTTTTATTTTCACTCCATGGAACACACTTTTCACCATTACACACTTCAACACACACTTCAGTTTTTCATTACCTTCTTACTTTTCAGTACCACCATCTCACTACTAGCACCTACTACAAGTTTTTTATCATGTTTTGAATAAATCATTGCAAGCCCTAGTAGCAGTTAGCTCTAGTGGTTACATCCACATTGCACCTCACATCTTAATGCATCATCAAGTCTTGCTATCGCTCACATACCGCTTTCGCCCAGTTCCGCTATACAATGCACAACTTTCCCATGCTTCATGCGCCTATAGTGCCTTTGTTCCTGTGCCTCACACATTCCCCCTAGAGTTGTCACCAGTGGATCCCAGCTCTCTTGCATCCCCTAAGGGATGAGCCTATCACACATTTTCTCATCCCTTCAACATTTATATCAGCTGCACCCTCAGCTGAGTTGAAGATCCTTCACTGGTGTAGAGCTTTGCGTGTCCCTGGGCTTGCAATCCCATCTCACACCTCCTTATACTGCAGCTCACATCCCCCCAGTTATTAGCACAAACTCGCAGCATCATTCCTCCATGTTTGCATTAGCTATTGCTATATGCAGCAGCACTTTCCCATGCATCGCGCAATGTTCGTGCAATATTCCCATGCTTTGCGAAGCCTATGCACTTCCTTTGCCCTACCATCCAGGAGCATCCATCCATTGTCCAGCAAGTCTCATTGGTATGTATTTTTGCATTTTATTTATTATTGCACCATATTATAGCATGGACCCTGACTTACATACATATTTACACACCTTGTCTCATACTCGGCTTGACTTATTTTTCACATAGTGAGATATATAGCTTTGCATTTTTCACCTTTTTAACACACTAGATTCCCACTAGATGCCACCAGACTCCCACTAGATTATCATGTCTATAGCTAGAGCATGAAGCTATTGCCATTGAGCTATCATCATTTGCTTGCCCTCTATTCATTTTCACACTTTTGCATTTTGCATTCCCACACTATCGTGTGTTATGCGCATGACTTTCCCACGCTTTGTGCACCTCACATCCTATAGCAGAGTTGCTGTGCAACCCTTGGATTTGTTATCTAGTTTCTCCTTGGATCGAACATGCTTGTCTATGCAAGCATAGCAGACTAGGCTGTGCACCGGTTACTATATCAGACTCTTATGTCATTTCTTTTATTTGGGTTTGACCTTGATCTGAGTTGATTATCTTCACTGGGTGTGTTCATTGACATAGGCACCATCAAGCATCTTCTTTGTCTCACAAAGCTGTGAGAGCTTCACTTCACAATGGGCAACCTCATCTATCTCTCAGACAAGCAGCTTGCTATTATGGGCACTTCTTAACCTGATCTCAAGGTCATCAATCTCATTAGTGGATATGCGCAGGTGGACCCACCCATGAACACTGTATGTTGCCTCATCTTACTGGTGAATAAGTGTCCTCTTTTGGAGAGCACTCACCTAGCAATCAACACAAAGGTGTTGGAGGGAATAGAGGGGCATCCTACATCAATAGTTAGTGCAAACAGCTGCCAGTACCTTGTGCTTGTGGATATAACTGTTGAAAATTCAAGAGTTATTGCTTTCATCATCTCTAGTGTTATTGAAGAAAACATGGCCAGGGTCATTTGGCATGGTGAATGAGTACCTTGAAATTTTCATATTGGTCCAAGTGGGGCATTGGACTGATACGTGAAAGCTGGTTCCCCCTAGGTAAGATATCAATTGAATGGGTAAACGATGAGTGGTTTAATCATTGGTATACAATCTATGCTATGTTGTTACTTCCAAGAACTATTGTAATCTAACAATCTTGGGCATTTTGAGCTCACAATTGAATCAATTGGAAGTTCAAGTATTTTGATTCTGCAGCAGAAGTATACCAGTTGGAGTGGCGAGTGTCACAGTTTGATCAATTGGTCCTGTGAGAGACTCTCGCCAGAAGTTAATATTTGCATATTGACATCTAAATCCTACTATTACTACCTAGGTTGCAACACACAATCCTCGAAGCGTGTGGTGAGGATTGCAGTCTTTATGATCTAGCCGATTCTAGTGTTCAATACTACTTTCTTTCTGTTCCAATTTTCAAGTTGTCATTCACCTTGGGTCCAGGATGCATCATACACTGCAGCTGCATGACATCATTTACATGATCTTCTGCCACATCAATGAACCATTGACATATAGTCACCAAATGCATGAGGATAATGTATATGAACACTACTCCAGATGGACTAGATCTGGTGCAATGCTTGTTGAGTCAAGAAACAAAGTTGGGTAGATGACTCTTGCAGCTCTTGCGAGTACATGCTGACTTTTCCAGGAACCTGCATTGGATATTTTATGGGCAGATCTGTACTTTCTGTATCCTTTGATACAATACTTACCAGACTGGTGTGATTGGTGGCATTTGGTAGGTTTATCATAGCAGAGGTTTTCATTAGATACTACTGACACAACTAGGACCACACCAACATCCTGTCTGCTAGGAATTGGAAAGTTCTGCAGAAATATGTCCCATTAGTCCAGTCTTTGACCTTTCTTACAAGATCATGGGACCTTTATTGATATTGCAATGGCTTGAATGTGGAAGAACTAGTCTTGTAACTGTCAACATTTAGTAAGTATATCTCTCTTTATTCAGCAGATTGAAAATGGACATCAGCTGTACACTAATGTATTGTTGCAGGTAAGATATATAGAATCCTTGGTAAATGTGTACTGTTGGAGTAGTTCATAATAGAATGTCAGTATCTACATCACATACATTAGTACATAGGTCGCATATCAACCAGGCCTGGCAATAATAGTTCTTAATATTGAACATTTCAAATACTTTCACAGTGAAAATTTACAATTTGTATGCTGCTGGTATAAAGACTCATTCCTGACTAGGCTTGTAGAGGCTGTTTTACTACCTTTCCTATGTTTACATTTTTGATGCTTACATAATCAAGTTATTCCTTCACCAGTTACCAGTATGAGTCCTTAGTTGTGATTAGTGTATTTTCCTCTCTTTGAGCTCTGAGCCTGGTCCAGAAACCCTTTAGGGTTGAACACTGTCTACTAGACAAAGCAGCTAGACAGCAAGACCCAACATGTTCAGCTGTACCCTCAGCTGGATTGTTGAACCTTCACTGGTATGGTAGGTTTCAAACTCCAACCTGCCCTACCAGCAGTAAGTATGCTCAACATTGTCATCGCCAGCCTAAAGCTACTAAATCCTTAATCTGATCCCTAATTGCTATTATTAGGCACACCCAAGATCATGTTGTGCTCCAATCAGAGAGGTTGGGGTGGAGGTGTCTAGGCAAATGCACCTGCTAGTACAGACACTAGGAAGAAGTGTACCATTCACTGGAAGGGGGTCCATAGTGCTCGTACTGAATATTTACTTGCCTGGTACAAAGAAAATGATGATGCACACATCAAACTCTTCTCCAATTCAGCAAAGGATGCTAAGGAGCAAGGTTGGAGGAAGAAGCAAAGTGGTAGTTCGAAAGATGTTGTCTATTCACAGGTTGCACATGCAATATTTTCAAATGACAAGGATCCAGAGGTTCCACAACTCTTCAAAGAGGACCCTAAGGCCTTTATCAAACCAGTTTCAACTCATTTCAGCATGTAAGTATTCATCTTTTGCGTCATCTATCTTCTACTAGAATTGCTGATAAGATGTTTAAGACTCAGAAAAAAATACAACAAGTTCAATAAGGACCTCAAGCAGTTGGGAGCAGGAAAGATGTATATGGAGCTTCAAGAGGATCCAAAGATGAAATTGTTGATTGGTAAGTTTAGCTACATTGATTTATGCATATCTTAACTATCTTTCTGTTCAGATACAAAGCTCAAAAGATTTCCCTGGTGGCCTGAGCTTCATGGCTGGTGGCAGACAAACCCAGCCTTTAACTATGCCTTCTCTACTGTGGATTTGGGACAAGACTTTGCATCTGCTGCATTAGATCATTGTAATATTCAATCTATGCAACCAAAACCAGCTACAGCCGATGATGATACTCACACTATGAATTATGGTAGTGTTGTGGATGTGACAGATGATATGATAGTTGACTAGCTCTGCATAGAATCATGCAAACCATCACCTTCAGACTGTGGTCCTATCAACATACCTAATTCATTCTCACTTATTCTATTGCCATGGTGGTACCAATGATCACAGCCCCCTCCCATCTCAATTTCTGATGTGCTTGGCCCAGGAGTAGTATCATTGAACTCTCCTGAGTGCTTGCCAGTAACCAATAAAAATACCCCTGATAATTCACTTTTTTTTTTTCCAATCTCAAGGAGTCTTCACCTAGCCATCAGTCTACACCTATCAACTTAGAAGACTTGGACATTGGTGCCAGCCGAGCACTACAGTCTCTCCGTGTCAGCTCACTTAAAGGAAGTCATGAAAGTTCACCTTCTCTTACTGCACAGTCTCGTCCATCTTCTCAAAGCACATCACCTCAGTTTAGCTGTCCTCCCTCCTCATCATACAAATGCCCTGGCAGCAGTGTTCTTGACCAGTCCATAGAAAGGATGTCACAAACAGCAGAATCTTTAATGCTGCACCTCGATAGCAAACACGAGAGTTGTGCTGAGCATGAACACTCTAAGCACATGAAACTTGAGAGTGAAGTCTGGGCTCATGATCTCAAGGTCTGCAGTGCTCATGATGAGTGGGAGCATGCAATGTATCTTGCTCAACAAGACCACATCCAGCAACAGGAGAGGATTAATCAGCAAATGGAGTTTGCCAAAATTGAACTTAAGCTGTCTTGTATGCATCAAGAAGAGGAGGAGACTCAGATTCATTGTATTGCTATGGAGTGCAGTGTTGATCAAAGCTGAAGTACTAGGTCCATACTATGACACTATGATACTGATTGTTAAGCAATGCAAATGGTCCTCACTCAAGAAAATCTGAAGTGTTAGTACATACAACAAATGCTACAGGTTTGGGACAAGTGCTTTTCATTTGCTGAGCTCAAGCGCAAATTTCCCTCATTGGGTACTAAAGAGGACAAAGAGCTTCTACTTGATGAAAAGAGTAGCAAAGAACCCAAGATCAAAATCAACCATATTACTGGACTCAAGATATGTACATTCTAATTCCTGGATGCCAATGAGGAAAGCAACCATGTCTTTAATGTGTTGCGAAAATCCTGCCCCACACTTCCAATATAAGTCTGATCACCTATCGCACCACCCTCTTGTTGATCATCCTCTCCATCAGTTTGTCTTGGCCTCCAAGGTTGTTTGTATAAGTGCACACCTGAGTCTGCATGATTCAATTTTTTCTCAATTTTAATAATTAAATTATACAGAATCAAGCATGAATGGATCCACATGTTTGCATAGTCGAGGTCCTTCTGACTTTAGATTGAGATGTGAAGCTCCTGCAGTGATTGGAACTGGCTCTTGATAGAGCCAAAAAAAATGCTCTAAACAAACACAAACCTAGACATTTGGTAAGGACTATGAACATGTATTGCAATCCATACTCACTGATGACAGGTTTTGATTGAATGTCTTTTGATCCTCTATCAAACTCCCTCCTGGTGGTCATTTATATGGTGGCACACACCAGGTTCATGCAGCATATGCCGAGTCTGCCTACAACCACTCTGCTGCACCAAAAAATGTCTCAGGGTGCCAGAAAACTCGTGTTCGTGCAAATACGTTTGAGTCATAGAGACTCCCAGGCACACCAATGACATAGTCCACAATACAAAGGTTATGAGGAAATATGACAACCTTTTTAACTGTAAGTCACTGTGTTGTGCACTGAACCAATACTTACCTAGGCTATTAGAGAGTAGTCCGGATTCTTGTCAAAGAAACCTTCCCCATGCCAACCAGGTTTCTTGTGTAGAGAGGATGGAGTCCCATCTACATAAAGAAAGCCTCTGTGCCATTCATGACATATCTTATGTTCAACATAAGCTTTTGCCTGCTCTTGTTCAATTTGGTCCTCATGGTCAAGCGAGAATAGAGTCCACTCCTATAGCAAGTGTAACTGAGATGCGCAATTCAGATGTGGATGGACATTAAGCACTCGACACTTCTCCACCTCATCATGCAGCATACCAATTATATCAATAAACTAAATAAAGACCCATTCACACATGTCTGGAATATTATATGATAGAGATTCGGAGTATTCTGTTGAGAGTGATACTAGAGAGCTGATTGACAAGAAAGATGTAATTGACAATGTTGGGGACTCAGGCCATATTAGTGATGCAGTCCATATACTGATATCCGAGTCACTACAGCTGCTCTCTGATTCCTTATCAGAGTCTGAGTCTTCATTGAGTAGTTGATCTATCATAAACTCAATTAGTTACATATACTGCACAAGGGTAAGGTTATCTCTAGTTTGTTTGAGGCTGTGAAGCAGCTTCTTTTGATCTGATTCATGGAGCATATTGAGGGAGTTACAGACAAGTTGCAGGGCACTATACCAGATCATGCAGATGGTAGAGTTTATTTGTCAGCATCAGAGCTTCAATTACTACCAGCAACTTGCAAACTCTTGATGTTTCCAGATTCTACAACATCAGCTTTGGATGCTGATGGAGTCATTGAATACCCTCCCATCATTGACGTCCTACAAGAAATGGATCAAACAATGCCTCTGCTCAATATGCCTCAATATGAAGCAGCACTCATTGAGCATAGCATTGCATACATGAATGCTGTTGTCAGCATTTCCAATCAATTGTTTGTTAATGTGATTGGCATGCCTATTGATGTTATCTGATCATTCTTCAATGTTGTGCGTCGCCTCATCAAATATGCAAACAAAGGTAAAGGACGGGTCAAGAAGCATGATATTGACACAGACAAGGAGAATGATGAACAGCACTGTTTGAGGATGCAGAGTGAAGAATTGTGATAGAGCTTGAACTTTGTGGATTCCAATGTCTATACCTTGTAGCTGTACATAATTGTAACTCATTCAGTAACAGTCGATGTTGTAGAAATACATTCTTGTAACTTGCTCACATATATCCACTATTTGAGAACCAACTCTGTGCCTTGTCTGGAGTGACAGCAATAAAGACAGCACACCACAGTATCTCATATGGATCACAATCAACCTCACCAGTCAACTCGGCATTGACATAGTCTTGATTTCGTCAAATCCAGGCCTTCAAGGCTGAGAAGGCCTCCTCAATTGGATTAAAATTGGGAGAGTAAGGTGGCAGATACACAAGACACATTCCTCTGATGATTAGATTAAAAGTGTACTCAAATTTATTAGTTTCATCAGACACACCTTTGTTCAATGATTTCATTAAGGAGCACTGACTTGTGTGTATTTGCATTGTCAATCACAATGACTGAATTCTTTTGTGGGAAAGGATTTATGTTGTTGAGAAAAGTGCTAATGAAATGATTGAAGTCAACTGATGTATGTGAGTATTCCTGCACATTGAGATGTAGTATTCCATCAAGCGAGAGAGCCGGAAGTATGGAATACCTGTATTCAACATTTTCAACAACTTTCAGAGCTGATGGTCATGGATCTTACCTTTGACCTTGAATGAAAAAGTCATGTTAATGGACGTGAGATCCAAGAGGAGACCATGTCCATTTGATGTCTCATGGTTAGTCAGTTGCAGGCTAATTCATCCACAAAAATGAGCTGATCAGGGTGAAAGGTTTCTACAATTTTGATTTGAAAGAGGTTACGAATCTTGTCATTGCATTCAGCAGCTGGCCTCACAACCTAGTCCATTGAAAAAGTTAGAGACTTTCAAAGCACAGGGCAGTTTTAGGTCATAGTACCTTTTTACATGTAAAACTGTGCCTTCACAAAGTCTTCTCGATGGTCTGTAGTGAAACTTTGATTCCCCTCGCATCCTGTAGTGCAGAATGTAGCTCATGTAAAAAAATGTTGGGGGTGCGCTCGACACATGCCTCAAGGTACTGGTGACTGTTGTGTAAGTAATAGTTGAGTTTAGCATGCCAAATGATGCTACTTACTATAGTATCAGAAGATGTGAGGAGATGAGGACAACCAGCTTGCAAAGGCTTGTGAATGACAGATCCTGTGAACTGTGAGAGGTGAAGCACTCGATTGACAGTACAATGACCGGAGTGAGTTATATGGGCAAATATCCCTCAATTTCATGTGGGCAGACATTGTGACCCATTGTTGTTTGACCAACTCTGGTATGTGTCGACGATTCCCTACCATGATGACATGGTGTTTCAATCCTGATGCTGTGCTGCACCTTTGTTGACATTTCTGACTAATTACTCCAAAGATAAACAAAGTCAGCAAGTCATGTAAAATTGATTTTGGCCTATTGATATGGAAATAGCTGTAAAAACCTTCTCAATAAAATTTAAAATAAATATTGAGACCCATAGGTCTACCACTCCGGGAAAGCGTGTCATCCTTGTGCAGGGGCCATGCTAATCTTCTCTGTATCATTCCAATTTTTCATATGTCACCCCGAAGGGGACATCTTGTGGTATGTCCAGGAGGTTGAACCCAACAAAATACTGCATTTGTGATGGAGGCCGGGTTTTGCAAATTACCTAAAATGGTAGGTAAAAGAGTATGTAGCGGACATCAATTCAATCACTGGTTTCCATCTTCCCAACCATATCCCTTCTGTCTTTTGGTCCTCATGCTATCGAACGTTTAACATGCGTCACCAACCATCAATGCTAATTTAATAGTAAATGGTGCACTCTCAGAATACTTTGTCAGAACATGACTCAGAGTCCTCTCTGGACAGAAAGGCAAAAAATGCAGGATTGAGTTCATAGCTGACATATTTGAAGGAAGATGAGAGCACTTGTAGAACTTAAGCTTAGTCAAGTCATTTGAAGAAACAGTATTTGTTTCAAAGCAAAAAGCCCAAAAGGCAGATAAAAGTACTGGTTTGGGTGGTCTGACTAGGCAGGTAGAGTCAAGAGAACTGTCTAACCCCAGAGGTATGCCTGATGGCCAAACCTGTCACCCTTGACATCGGCAGCACTGATAACACTTTTAATTTCCGCGATATCTTCTGTAGACAACTTGATATCTCCTCCAACACTATTCTCCCAAGTGCGCTTGGCATGACTGCAGCAATGTCAAGACCCATAACAATCACATGTCTGGACAGTGACCCATGAGGAACCTGGCAAAGGGATGACATGCTTGCCCAACGATGCAACCCAAGCGATACTGAGTTGAGCAGATGTTACATTCTTGCTCCTCGCAATCGCAGTCAATGCATCAACAATGGCAAAGTTCTGTGTGAAATTTTGTAAAGTTGTGATGAGGTGATGATCAAGTGTATTCCGGAGAACTTACATCCTCCTGGAAACGAGGCAAGGAGCGGCGGACATCTCCCCCTGGTAGATGTGGTAAGCATGACAGATATATGTTGCAAAAGCGGTGATTTTACCCAGAATGTCCTCAAGCCTCTTGATTTGACCAGTCAAAACCCTGTGACCAAGTGGGCTAAACATGATTGTGGGTCAGGTCCGAACAGGCATGCGCTAGCACAGTGACACGTACGAGTATGCGATAACAGCAATACCTAGCTCTTTGGCAGTCGCAATGACTGACAGAAAGATAAGTTACTCCCGGGCCAACGGGACTTTATATCTAATGACGTACCATTTTCAGTCTCCTCTTTGTATGCCCATGGGCTGACCTCAATCTCAACAGCAGCAATGGGGTGCACCTGTAACATACTGAATGGCTGTCCTGGCAGTTATACTTATTATCTACACACAGCATGACCACGCCATAGAGAGTCACGCTGCATTCGGACATGCCAATATGGTCTAGTTTACCCTCATTCTTGAGCTCAACAAGAGCCTTGATCGAATCTTCCAAAGAGACATTGGGATCCACACGCGCGCTCTGGAACAAATCAAGGTGCTTGGTACTGTGGAGCTTCTCATTAATGAGCTCGACGCTTCGTCTCAAGTTGGCGGGCCTGATGGGCAAGATAGCATCTCATTATTATGAGGTGCAACTTAAACTTACGAGCCATCAGGTAGTGGCACTGCACCAAGCTTCAATTCTCCCTGAAAAGCAAAGATTCAATCATGTGTAGGCAGAACATCAGGAAAAAGCATGTTGACCCATAGCACACTGCCACAGCTATGTTGTACCTCGGAGGCTCAGTAGCTTGTAGTAGACGTGCATGTAGCACCCAAGCCACAGTAATTATAAGTGTAAGATACCGAGCAGTATGTAGACTACTAGTACCATAAGCAATACTATGGACTGCAATGACAACAATGAGTGCTACAAGTGTTCCAAGGTATCAAACAAGTGAAAATTTATGTAGGGATTAACATAAAAATCATCCACAAGCTCGAGAACATCACCATTCACCCATGACACATCTACCTTGCTTGAACCGAACCAAGGGATAAGGTGGGCTGCTTGTAGAAGAACTTGAATGCTGATAACAGCTGCGAAACGCCGTTGGTTACGAGTCAAGCACGCAAGTCGATAAAGATTGGTGGCAGGTTCCGGATCACGCAGCAGTTGAGGAAATTTGCCGTACTGAGGGGGCAATTTGAAAATTGCACGTATCTGTGCGAGCCGCAAGCCTGTGGCCAAGATATCAGCATCATGGGACAATGAGAGTGATTCAGACATACCATCCAAGCCTGTACCACTCTCCCATAGCTGGTGATCCTCCACTACAAACACCACATCAAAGTGTGCAGGAGAAGGTGGCTTGCAGCGATCTTGATTGGGAATAGATGGATGAGCGCGAACTCAATTCAGCCGCTTGAGGTCACTAATATGGTCTCGTCGAGGGAGCTGAAGTAAAACCGATTTAAATAAATCAAAACGGTCATACTGGCTTGCAGGAATAGAGGAATTGGGAAAGTGATGGGAGAGGAATGTTTGAAGAGCGGGGATGAAGTCAATGGCGCCGAACTCTGTTTGCAGACAAGACACAGAGATGGTGGGAAACAGGCAAGTCTTGGCCACACGGTAACCATGCAATGCCAGTAGACCTGATGGGATGATGTCTGAATCCGCAAAAGTCAGTTCCTCCTCGTCATCTTCAAGCGAATCTAAGTGGAGAGATTCACTGAGTCCACCTTTCGATACGACCCAATCAATGAATATGCCGTGTCGAAAGACAGCTTCTTGAAGTTCGAGCCAATGAGTCATTTGCACGATGTAATCTACTTTACTGCTTGCCTGGTAAGCATCCTTCGCATAGTCAATATGCAAGCGTTCGGGGCTCTCAGAGTTAAAACCATCTGCACTGCCCAACGCTCGAATGGACTGCACATAGTGGCACATCAAGTGAACCTTGGGAATGTTGAAGTGTTGACGAAGACCGAGCTCGACAAAGATAAGCTTGTTTGCGTGAAATTCATCAAGTGCGTCTTGCATTCGTGCGAGTGTCTTGTCTGTGTGTGATTGGTATTGAGCATAGTAAATAAAGTCAAGAACAGCACGTGCAGCCTGGAACACATGGGGTTCAACAGCACCAGCTATGACGCCTAAGACAATGCACTGCATCTCTTTATGCTCCATGCAAGTCCACTGAGAGACAGTCGAAATTCCCCGTTTGAAGTGTCGGAGACCATGAAAATCAGTCATAGCTTGAAAATGTGCGTCGGAGATGATGGTAGAACACCAGCTCACAATGTGGTCTTTGAATACACCCTTGTGTAACTGGTGTAGAATATCCAGAGTGATACACATGAAAATGTCGGTGTGTGGAAGATGTGACCAGAACGGAAAATATATTGCACAAAGACCATGATCTTCAAAAAGGTAAGAGTCTTCACCATTTTTATGGCGGTCGAGAGTTGCTCGAGTCTCATTGACATCTCTAAAAGGTGAGTCAAAGTGGTCTCCGCGATGTTTCAGTCCTACGACACAACGAGGGCAGTGGTTTTCTTTACAGCAGGTGATCAGGCATTGCTTGGGGTGATCTGCGATGTACACCGCGAGAATAGGATAAACATGTCGGATATTCCTATCGGCACAGATCATATCCACTCCACGAGCACCAGCTTCAACAAGTGGCTCCATCACCAACCGCATGCAGTTGTGAAAGAGGCGATATCGCCCAATCTGCTGAGCTTCATCATCCTTGAAATGCAGCATCTTCGAAATTGGTAAGTATCCTATCAGCACTGTTGCATGCTTAGAAGGCTGACGGCGAATGTCCTTTCTGATATTTCCAATGGTCAAATATATTGGCCATGCAGCTTTATCACCACGAAAATGGGTCAGATTTGTTTTGTCGGATGCAAGTATGACGGGAGCAACAATGGCACCTGATGGTAGGTGTTCCTAATGTCAAAATTAGTTATCACTCAATCTCACAAGTTTGCCTCGCTTACCTGCATGTTCCACCACCAATCACCAGTCTGTTACAGTAATGTTGCCCCCCTATCTTTTCTCCATCTTCACTGGACTTATGGCTGCTTTGCCTTGTATTCGTAGAGCTTCAGCTCATTCCATTTCTCACACTTCGGCCACGTGCCTTGTATTCATAGAGCCTCGGCTCATTTCATCTTATCTTATCTTTCTGACTTGTCATACCCTTAACCCCTATGACTCGTTCTACCCTTGGCCCACACCCTTGGCCCAAGCCCTTTACCCTATGACTCCCTTTGACTCATACCCTTTGACCAGTTACCCTTCCTGGACTTACCGATACTTGACGACCCTGCCCTAAAGCTATTCCACATCCCCTATATATACTCATCATGTATTGTAGTTGTTCTTTACTTTAATCTACTTGGTTTTACCTTGAAACCTGATCCTCACTTAAGCTTCACAACTTAAGTGTCTATCTCTGATTCTATCTTCGAGCACTCCTTGTCGATAGCCTGATTATCGTTTGTCTTAGAGGTGCCAGCCCTCTAGACCGAACCCTTGATCCTGCCCTGTACAGTATTAAGCCTGTAAGACCAGTATCAAGCCAGAACCCCTTCTTGTCTGAAGGCAGAACCACTTGTTGGAGACATCCTTTGCGAAGGACAGTTCTCTTTTGAACCATCGGCAAGAGACCCATCCAAGTTCGTAACACAGTCCACATCTCATCATACACCCGCATCTTACCTTGTGGATCAGCATAGACTTTCTTGGGAACATATGAAAGGTAATCCTTGAATGCCGGATTACCAATCAATTCACGCACACACTCCACAGGGTCTTGCCACCAAAGTTCGTGCAATGGCTTCCCATCTCCACCCACTCAATCTCCTGTCGATGTGACTATCTCACAAGTCCATCCAGGACCTGTAGGTAATTTTTTGAGTTTCTTTTTGAATGTATAGCTGCTTGTAAAGCTGGGCTGAGTCCAATTTTTTGTCTAGGTAAGTGGTTTGTTAGTGTTGTCTGTGATGCAGGCATTCCAGAGACTTACAATGGTGAGTTTAAGGAATTCATCGGTGGCAGTCTTGTTGACTCTCTTGGAAAGCCATTCTGTGAGGCCCCACTCCTCTTCACTGTCAAAAGGTGCCCATGGATTTTTCTCCAGACCCATGTCTAACTGAGCCTCCCAAATTTCTTCAAACGCAGTCTGTCCAACCCCCAAAACATCTGCAACTGGGTGTGGGAAGACTTTGTGAAATTGTGTTGGGTCTTCTTCATCTGCTACCTCCTCCACTCTTGCACGTTTGGTTTGGGGGCCATAATCCTCTGCGTCCTCTGGCTCGTATCTTGTTCTGTGCAGAAATTTGTAGTCAACATCTTCAGGTATGTCGTATTCATAGTCTGGGGGTGTTAATGTAACTGATGTGCTAGATTGGCTGCCGATCTGTTCTGAACACTTGGTGGAGACCGTGTGGTCCCACTGTTGGCGACATGTAGGAGTGTTCTGAATGTGTAAGGTTACATCTTTGTGTCAGCTGAGCTCTTTGAGACAGAAATTGCAGCGCGGTTTCTGCTTGGTGTATGACATTGTTCAAGACTCAAAGTTCTCACTGAAGACACTTAGGTAGTTTCTTTTCTAGATTCTGACTGTATTTTGTATATTTACTCTGGTTTCAGTTCATTTATGTGCCAAAATCAGCCTGCGTCTCAGACTGACATCCCAACAGGCTCCGTCATAACTGTCGGGCAATATCGGTGCATGATGCTAGCAAATAAACCTTATCGTGTCATCAACTTTGTTGATCTTTCTTCCTCCCCCCCATCATTTCTGATACCCTCCATCTTCTCCAACAGAATGTCAGCAGTTGAACGTCCAGCAAGCCGCTGCAATTGCTGCCCTACAGAGAGGGCTCAATATATTTGTGAGTTTGTTTCATCACTTTCACAAGTCACAGCCATTAATGTTCCTCTAAGCTGAGACTCACAAGGACAAAGAGAACTGTCAACACCAGCAGGTCAACAAAATCCAGGAATGTCAAGACAAGGCCCACCAAAAGTCCAACAAGGCTCTTGAACGTGAAGCCTACCAGAGACATGGACGTGCAGGTTGGTGCATCCCTGCAGTTATCTTTCGTCACTCACACCATCTGTATTTCTTAGCACTATCTGACACTGTGCCGCAGGGGTCAGTCTCTCGATCAGTGCATGACCCTTGTGTGAGTGTTTCTGGGCTTATTATCTCAGTCTCATTAATGATTGCTTGTGTAGTTTGTGTCTCAGAGTGTTGTCACCCCGGTGCGGGACCCAAACCTAGTGGCATGCAAAAGTGTCGTGCCTCCTGCACCGTGTAGAATTTCTATGGGGAATGTAAGTTTATTTTTGAGCCTGCCGAGTTTGGTTCTGCTAATGTTAGCTGCGCAGACACCACACCCTAACACTTTGACACCTCAGAAGGCTGCTGAGCTTTTGCGGCTACATGATGCTGTTCTCACCAAGCAAGCTTGTAGCCCCCTCACTCGTAACAGTGTGGTTGCACGCTCTCCCAGTCCTACAAATGAAGATCTATTCGACGATGCCATTGCTGGCCTGGCTGACTTTGACATGGATGGTGAACAAGTCGACAATACTGATGATTCTGGTAGTACTAGTAGGATGTCTCCACCTTCTGATGGCGAAAACTAAGGCAAACATCGCCGCACAGCATCAGACAGTGACAACAACAATGAGGACAATGACGATGGGCATGTGCGCAAGGCTGTCAAGATCCAGGAAAGCAGAGGGCGACCAAAGGCTGCTGACTATGAGCCTTCAGTTCGTACTATCTTCGGCATCACTTGGGCACTATATCGTGGGCGTCTCTGCACAGAGGGAGCTATGCCTGATCGTATGCAGGAGGTCACTTGGGCAAAGTTAGCATGGAATGAGGCATGTAAGAGGTTACAGAGTCGTGTTGCCTATGATGCCGAGATTATTAAAATGGTGTGTTCTTTTGCTTATAGTCATTTTCTCTGCTTACCACACTGTATAGATCACATCGCGAAGCTCTCACTTTCATGGCGAGGTCAAGAGTAAAGTTTGGCCATACATCACAGATGAGTATGGCTTTGAGACAAGTACAAGGCAATCCGTTATTGATCACAACATCATGCTTGTGCACGAGCTCAAGAAGGATTTCTCATTTGTTTACAAGGTAAGTTATCATATTGTGTGGGCCACAGTCACTGATCATATCATCAGACACGCTCTCCTGATGGTAATAAAGGTTTGTATAGCACGAAGATCATCCAGAAGGTGGTGAATATGATGTGGTTTCGAGATAAAAAGGATGAAGGTGTCCTTTACCCGGAGTTCTACAAACCTTTCCCTGAGGTTGGGCTCGCATTGCTCTTGACTGTGGTATGTTTTTGGGCCCCATTTTGGAATTCGAGTACTAACTATGTATTCTATTTAAGATTGAAAGCAGGATTGATGAGTGGAGCACTGGGTCACAAACCAACAAGATGTTCACTGTGGACGAGTACCAGAGTGTCCTCAACGAGCATCTCAATAACCTTGTGGATTTCGACGAACATACCAAGGCTCAAGGCCTGCTACCCAAGCTGTTGTCTCGTCTGCATGATAATGGCCGGTATGTCTTTGCGCTTGGCCTTATTGATTTATCTTACCTTCGTTCTTCAGCATTTACTCAAAGGCTGACCCACTTGGTCACAAAATTGGCCGCACCATGGCTTGTAGTGCATTTGAGGCTGCGATTGAGGAGTATAATGAAGGCAGGGGTGTATCAAGTGATGATGAGGGTGATGAGTAGTAGTAGTAGGGTACATCATTATATCAGCCAATGCATTTTTTTTTGACGGTTTTCCAATGGTTCGAGGGACTGCTTGGTATTACTGTCAACTATAGACTTATACTGCTGATGACAACAAATATAGGTGGTCCTATAGAGTACTACATTCACCTACATCCGCAATGAAGCTACTGGACTCAGCAGCCACCAAGCACTATCCCAGGCTATATTGTAACAACACCGTGCTACCAGGTGTTTAAGAGTGGGGGGGTAGCTACCCAACTACTCACACAATATAGACTATGTAGTACTACCCCGCACCCCCGCTTTTTACTGATGAAGGGGGATAAACTGGACCTTGATAGACAAGAAGGTCTTGTCTACGTAATCGGGATACTTTTCGAAGAACCGGGCGATCATCTCGAGGTTCGTGGTCGTTGAATTATGCCCGTTAAATTCCCCTAGGGCTGGAGTTAACAACATGTCCATGTCTCATGTCGAAAAATTTGACCAACCTTCGTTGAGGAACATCTTTGTGCCAGGAGGAAGGGCGTCTACGCCAGCCTTGATCGCCTCAAAACACTGTTCGTCTGGGACTGGCTCGGGCGTCCATCTACATGATCGATTTGAACTTGATCTAACGCGATGTCAAGAAAAGGAACACACACGTCATCATCATCAATCCATGCTGAGAGTGGAGAAGTCAGGTAAAAGTTTAGGATGAAGAGCGACATACATACTGCTACTTTACCGACGGTGATGTTAGACGCAGTACCGCCGAGAGACGTAGTGGCTCGAATGGACATTTTGTTCGAATAAAGGGTAGATTAAAGATGGATCACAGGAAACTGAGTGGTCTTTATAGCTGTATGCATCAGCTTTGAAAGATAGGCTGGCCGAGATTAAACGTAGTGTCTCCGGCAGTTTGTGATTATCGAGTAGTTGCATACCTTGTCAGGGGACGTGACGAGATTGGCAACGTTTGTCAGAACGTTGATTTTGATGACATGATTACTCCACTGCCTTGGTGACTGACTCTGCAGTACTGAGGTAAGTCTTTCGTGGTAAACTCGCCGAGCAAGGAAACTTACATCTACATGACCAATAGCGTGACTATACTCTGTTCTTCGTACTTCCAATCCACAGGGTTACAGCACAGCGACCTCTCACCTTTCAGACCATAGAGTATGGTCGTGGGCCCAACTGTCAATCGTTCTTCATGCACATAACACCATAGTCCTTGAATATCGATGCAAGTTCCACTCGATTGATTGCTAGATATGGTTGCGTCATTGGCAGATAAGAGGGAGGGCGACAAAGTATGACCATGCGTTATGTGTAAGTACTATGTGTAGGTATTAAGGAATGATGAAGAGCGTCGCGGATGAATGAACAGAAGAAAGCATCGCGATCAGATCAACCACAAAGCACCCCAATAAAGAACCAAGAATGAGAAAATATCAGCAGTGAAGGATGGAATAATGTACATGAGAGAAGCCATTGTCAATCTGTGGTGGAGACACTATATAACACCACTCCTATGTTGTACGGGAAAGGCGGAGGACATTGGTGAAACCTGATTTTGGTTCGCACCCTCAGCGTCGAGTGAGACAGACGGTCCACTGCTGAGTGCGGGGGCAGAGCTCGTACTCGGCGTCGGCGGGGTCGCACCAGGGGTAGGCACTTTGCCAATGAACCATGACTAGGTAAGTGGCAAGATGGGAACGGTTAGTGGGGCTCCATAAATACAAAAACGTAAACGCACAGGTACCCATCCTCGATCACCACCATCTTCCTTGACAGCCTACATAGCAAATGAGCTGCATATCATGGAAGGGCAAACTATGACTTACATATGACCAATGATTGTATTTCTTGAACACCCTTAGCGCGTCATCTTTCACTAGATCTAATTCCTCGTCGCCCTTCTTCTTGTAGTCCATAAGGGCTATTCCTGGGAAACTCGTTGATATGATGCTCAAGGGGAGGATGGGCGTCTTAGAATCAGCTGCTAATGGCAATTCAGAAGATCCTGCAGCCTTGGAAAGTGCGGTAGCCTCTGCAATAGCGGATGCAACTGGAACATTTGTCTCGAGCAGGCAACCTGCAGGCACCCAGCCCTGCTTTGAGGTGTCGGTATCGACCACACCCGAACCTGTCGGGTCCCGTTGCACCACCCACCACCCTCGTGCGCGTGATAGAATCACGAATGTATCACCACTAGATGGGACTTGAGTATAGCCAATGCTTGTTATTAGAAAAACACCTACACAACCACGTCGAACTCATCTTCCTGCTCAGCCATATACGGGTATATTGCAACTGCATATGATACTCCAGACATTGGTGGAGGCATCTCCCTCCTCGCTGTGTCTGCGTCAGCGGTGCTTGTGGCCCGTGTTTTTGGAACCTCTAAGGTGCTCGTATGGCCAACGAGTGTCGTCGAAGTTGAACATGTGTCTCGGTTGTTCACCGCCTCCTGCTCTTGCTTTTCCAGTACCGGCGACATGACCTCTGGCCATCCAGCTTGTGGTGTGGTGCCCTGTTAACAGGGGTGCGGGAGGGATGTCGTTGACTTCCAATCTCGGTGGTCGCGTGGCTGCCCTGCCCTGCCCTGATGAAGACTTATGATTTGATTGGCTAGATGATGTCTCCGATGCAACGGACGCCTTGCGCAACGCGTGTTTTTGCTGTGCGACAGCGATGGGAGAACGGATGTCTTTGATGTGCTTGAGCATGAAAACAGGGTTCTTCTTTACATCTTTGAGTTTTTGGAAGAGAAGAAGAGGCTTTTCGTCGTAGCTGAGACATCGCTCTATGCGATTTCCTGCAAGCCGAATAAGACATTTTCAGTGCGTAAAAACTATTCTGCTTACCGGGGGAACCATAACATATGAACATGGCATAATTTTGCCAATGATCGTTGTTGATCTTGTACTTCTTGAGGGCGGCGGGAAGCACTTTCCACGTCGGGTCCTCTAGACTGACCTTGAAACTCTTGAGGTTGTCAGTGCTGTCTTGCCGACTTGGCCGCGATGATGTTGAAGGTGACGGTTGCACAGGTGACTCTACAGGTGCCGGTGGATGCTTGTGGGATTGATTTTGTTGGATCCCGCGACTATGAGAAATATCAGGCTCCACTTGTTGGGGGGAAGGATGGGGAGATTCAACGTCGGGTTTGGTTGGTGACTTGGCAGGGTTGACATACTGGGCCCACTTGAAGGAAGGCTGTCGCTTCAGTGGAGTATGGCTGATCTCTTCAACAAGTAGTTGAAATCTTTCATTCAGACGCTTGTTGTCTTCCTCAAGTGAATGAACTTTTTGTGCTGTTGCATGAAATGATTTAAGTACAATGCCATAATAGAAAGGCTGATGGCAGACCTTGTTCCCTGACGAGGTCGTGTAGTTTCTCCACCGTTACACTGCGTTCCTGCGCTTCGGCTAGAGATAAAAGTTATATTTGAAGTAGTAGTCATCACAGAGGTGCGCACAAGGAGGAATGTAGTGGTCGGCCTCGACAGGCACATGGTGGGCGAGCTTAGCCTGATAGACGGCTTTAAGGATGGCCAATCTCTGTCCCACTGTGCTTATCCCGACTGCCTTGAGATCCTCCGCATCTAGCATGCAAAGGACGTCACCGGATATATTGTGCTCTGATATATGGAGTGCAATTCAACGTTTGAACCTTCGGAGATGACACGAGCAGCACCTTTGATCTGAGCTTCATACTGCGGAAAACCAAGACTTGAGAGCCATCGGTGGACATCATCTTCATCCCAATCCAATATGCTATGTTCACCGTTGGCAAGATCCATGGCCATGGCGAAGACAGCCGCGACTGAATGCTAAGGAGGATCAGACAAGAGCAGCTTGGCAGACTCGGAGAAGACCTGACACTGCCAGTAATTTACCACGTGGGATCAAGCCACCCCAGTGCCATTTTGGTATTACATGATTTTTATTACTATTTATTATCCACGATACACGGTCTCTGTTCAGCTGTTTAGCTAGTATTACAGTCGTCCTTAAATCGTCCTAGATTTCGGGGCAACCGCAACAGCCAAGTAGATCGTCGCTGCGGGGTTGATTGAATCAAAACGCAAGCTGTATAAGTCAGACAGTGAACAGTTCTCCTTGAGTAAATTCTGTGTGGTTCAGTTGCAGTTCTCACTGTACACGATCGGCTGAGCAAGGATTTTTTTGAAGCTGTGTATGAAAATCGTGTTGTGCAGCGGCGAATTACATTGATTATGCCAATCCCGACCTGATGTAAATCCGGTATGCCTGTGAAACAGCACATACGGCTACATACAGTTCACCATTGTAACAAGGGGAATGGGTCAACAGTTGTGCTCACCAACAGGGCATTGCACGATGGTGGGGATTCAATCAGGCTCCCATGAGTCCATGAACACATTCGTGTGCAGCCTCGACGAACTGAGCTTTCGCCGCAACGACATCGCCGATGGTGCCGAGAAATGTAAGTCTTTGTTCAGATCGATATCTCAGCTTGAACTTCAACAGGACCGAGCATCTGCATAAACAAACGACGTTGAATGTCGTCGAGCAAGTCGACTCGATACCGAGCGGTGCCGGTGAGCAGCCAGCCAATTTGTGCGATCTGCAAGTGGTATAAGAACAACTTAAGTGTTCCCACGACCCCCCACAACTTAGGTTATGCAATTCATACTTTCCCTTCGAGCATAACATATGCATCAGGGTATGTGTGGCTGCCTCCTTGACACAGTAGAGCTTGCCCATTGTCGCGAGTGAACAGCTGAAACTTTCTCATTTAGTGGCAGCCTGAACTGGCTTGATCTGCTTGCTTGCTATGGACAACCCTTGGGCCACCTGGGAGCAGTCAGATGATCTGTCAAACAATCAAAGGAAGCCCGTTCCAACACCATCCTGGACATATACCGTCAAAAATCAAACTCAGGATCAAGAGGAAGATATAGGACTTCCATCTTGGTCCGCAAGCAACAATACACAATGGCCGGAATCATCTCACACCAACGACGCTCTCTGGACCTCATCCACTGACGACAGTGGCGCATGGGGCTCGTCGACGTACGCAAAAATAAACCTTTCTCGTCAGAGAATAACAGAGGCGGTTGTCGATCCAGAGACTCAAGATGAAGCCGGATGTCCTGTACCCCCAGCTGTCATAGCTATCGAGGAAGACAATGTCGTAATACCCGCTTCCCCAGATTCTGTGGAGCCTCACCCAATGTTACCAACAGTCGATTTTACACCCCAAGTATCAGACAGTCCGGACGTAGCTGGTGGTTTTCAGGCCGACGCGTCTGTAAAAGAGGAAGATGAGGATACCGAGGAAGACGGTGAAGCTTGGGCAGACCCAATAAACCTTTCAACAGATGATGATGAGTGGGGTGCCGCTTGGGTGGATGAATCTGCACCGAAGGTATCTGTCAGCGCGGAAGAGCCACCAGATGAATGGGAATCAGCGCGACAAGAGAAAGAGAAGTTGAACCGTGCAGTGGTATGAATGGTGTTTATGTGCTTCGACTTAACTGACTAGTGTTTAGCCTCCAGAAATGATGGGAGCTCTCATTCAGAAGTGCCAGGATGTCTCCGATGACCTCTGGCCAAGGACAGAGTCTGAGTCGGATGCTAGCAACTGGAGGACTGGTTTTGATGGGCTTGAGAACATGTATGTACATGACCTGGTATTTCCATACGTCGCAATTTACATGCCTCTTCCTTCAGTACGGTTTTATTAAACGATTTAGTCCCTACGGACATGGCTTTGCCCCCTCCAATGCAATACTCACAGACAGCCACCGCGAAGGCGGTAAATAACGCGCTCAAGCTCACGAGGCATATGCCTTTGACACGTAAGAGCCCAATGGCCCTCCTCCTTAGTTCCAAAGGGTCAACCGACTGGGAAAAATCAGTCAAAGCCAGGAAAGATATTCCTGTGGATGATGCTCCAGTGGGGTGGCGAATTCTGGAGAAAGACGAACGTGCTGCTATCACTGACGCAGCTCATCCAAAGAAACATGGTACAGGATTGCTCTCATTCTGGAACCGCAAGTCATCATCATCAGTACCTTCTACGGATGCAAAGATGGAAAATGCTCGACCACCGTCCATATCCGCGCGTTCCAGCGTCGAGAGCACGAAGCCCCAGGCGTCAGAGAAACGTGACATTTCTCCTGCTCGCACTCCAGCCGTCTTCATACCTTCATCCCCAACTGCCAGCTCATCTGCAGCTCCTGATGTTGTGATTTCAGCTGTCACACCTGCGCCATCGGCCGTTTCGCGCTTCCTGAACCGTTTCTCACGTGCCAAAGGCCCTGGATCTGAGCGCAAGTCTATTGCCTTGTCAACAGATGACCTTGATTTCCTTTCCGATATTGTGCCCAGCGCACATGACCCCGATGATGACACAGACGATGCCCAGCTGAAAGCGCTATCGAGTTTGATAAATTCAGATCCAACACCATTGCCCACAAAGCTTCCACCCCCATTAGCACCACCACCAAAACCTCCATCTGTGAACGTCAGCCGACTCCCTTCTGTTGG
>JABBWB010000285.1:0-55411 GCA_016628085.1 Suillus occidentalis
AGCCATGACGGTAAGTATACTCGGTAAAGTATGAGTTCGAATATACTGTTAAGACTATGCTCAACGGGTGGTCCGGAGGGGCTTGGCTTCAGCTCGTGCGCTGCGCCCTTTACCCGAGTATGTGCCCCTAATTTACAAAGGGCGGATATCGTCGGACGAAGGTGTACGAGTCGTCCGGACGAGAGATATACGAAGTCCGGAACTATATAGGGGTCACCCGAAGTCGGGACAGAGGAGTTTAGCTTTAGGGATACAATCCCGAGGCTCGGAGGAGGACAAAGAGACTAGGCCGAAGGTCTGAAGGACACGAGGAATGGACAAGTCTAAGATGATATTCGAACTGAAGAAATACTACGGGTTACAGAGGGTTTATATACTGTAGTACTTCCGACGGGTATCCGGCCGAAGCGCAGCCCCCGGAAGCTAATGCTATGTACTAGAGAGACTAACTCGAAAGAATAAACTGCGGACGATCGAGAGTGGAGCCGGATATCAAATAGAACAAAGGGAATGAGTTAAATGAATAGACTAACGGAAAGGATCAGAATGGAGTCGGATATTAACTGTCAAGAAGGTCCGGGCAAATAGGGGTAGAATAGAAGCACATACTAATGGGGACTCGAGGCAATGAAGTCTAGGCCGGGCCCGGGTTAACCGGCCCGGACGAATAAGGTTTCAGGAACGGAATATGACAGCAAGAGTGGGTGATTAAATTAATTACTGGCCACCCTGAGTGCATCTGGTGTGAGCTTGGTGTCAATGCTCATGTTTTTGTGAGCTTGATCCATGACCTTTGTGACCTTGGGCACACTGATTCATGCTGTGTCACTTGAAGAACAGCTGGCCATTTTTCTGTACACCTGTGTAACAGGATTAACTGTCAGACATGTTGGAGAATGATTTCAGTAATCAAATGCTACTATTTCAAAGTTTGTGATTTCATGTATGTCTCACCTCAGCTTACTCCACCTATTAGATATTTCTGAAAGATGCTAGATATATTTGCATCCCACCCCTTCTACACCACTCGTGTTCACCTTCCCATTGCCAATGCACCTGCCTCCAGTGCAATTCACAACAATCCAAAATGTTGGCCATACTTCCGTGATGTTATTGGAGCCATTGATGGTAGCCACATCTATGCATTCCCTCCCTCAGCAAGCTGTCACCTATACTACAATCAAAAAGGTTTTGTCTCTCAAAACTATCTTTTTGTTTGTGACTTTGACCTCAAGTTTATGTTTGCACTTATGGGATGGGAGGGATCAGCAATGTTGTTAATAATCTGTTTATCAGTACATCGAGTACCAGCTTACCTAATCATACAAGCACATACAGACACATTAGAATTACTCACACCTCAGTCCATTACACTATGAGTATGCGACTGAGGTGAGACATTTGTTTTAATATTCTAATACTCTTACTAACTAAAGTAGATACACTTGTTTACCCTTTAGGTTGGTTTACAGTCCGTTACACTACGAGTACACAACTGAGATACACTTATTTACCCTTTAGTCTGTCTGATTGTTCCTACACGTCCTACTACAAAACAAAAGGTTATGAGCCCTGACTGAAGCTCAGTCAACAAATAGCCTAGTAGTGACACCTTCCTACCCCTCACACAATGTCCAACAATCCATCAATCTCACAAGCTCATGGTTCACATTCGCAACCAACTGCCTCATCAGCATCTAGCTCAAAGAAAGTCATACAAGCCTTGAACCATCTCTATGATATCCCATCATTAGAGAACAATGGTTCAAATTTTCAAAACTGGAAATTTAGAGCTAGGAAAGTACTTATTGTATGAAAGCTCTGGGGTATTGTTGAAGGCTCAGAAGTCAAACCACCTGCTTCTGACCCTGATGTGGTCCAAGATTGGCTAGAGAAGAATAAAGAAGCACATGCACAGATCACGCTAACGCTGTAGCATTGACATTTTCTTCTTCTGTTCCTCCACCTTATAGAACTCCTTGTTGATCTTTCTTCTCAACTCATCTGCTTCTATTTCCATCATGTTTCACCAATCCAGGTATTAATTGTAAATGTACATTTTTCAAGTCACCAAGACGTAGAATGAAAAGCAGATATTCATTGTTGCTGCTGAGAGACCATAAGAATGACATCTGATCTTTCTTTGGCACAGTGGCTGGTGTGTGCATGCCTTCTTGAGCAACTGATGGTTGCTTGACCAGCTGTGTTAATGAAGTATGATTATCATCAGAGCTGTCCTCAGAGCTGTTCTGGGTCTGCAGCCTTGTATTCTTGATGGGCCTTGTGCTGGGAGGAAGCCTTAGCCTTGGCCAGCTCTCTTGTATGTTTCTTGGATATAGTTACAGCTGAAGCCTCCTCTTCATCATCAGTGTTGATGTCAACACATTTCTTTTTTGAGTCTTTCTTGCCTATATAAACAGCATTGATGAGCAGGGACTTATTCATGTGGGTACTGACAGCCCCGACAAAAATAACCAGTTTCTGTTTCGAAGCCTTCCTAGCTTCCCAATGGCCTTAAAGGTTGTTTATTTCCTCTGCCTTCAAATGAGACAGGTCTTGCACAACGAAACCATTAGGGATGGAGTCTGGATCCAGGTACACCAAAGGGTTGGTGGCAATTGACATCCAAGGTACCAACTTTTTGCTACCAGTGAAGGCTTCTGAAAAACAGAAGTTGAGTCAAGTTAAAATCAACAGATGAAGTGATCAGCGACTCACTGTAAGATGCATGAAAAATTTTCCAAACCAATTCTTGTTGCCCCTTGAGGCTTACTTCTTTATGGGAAGGGAGCTTTGCAAACCCATGCTCGTCCAAGATGACATCAGGTATCACATCTTTTCCATCTTTACTGTCCTCATCGGAGGAGTCATCATCATTGGTGGGGTCTGATACATGGTCATTGAGCAGTCTGAACCAATCCCAAAAAATACAGAACCTACAGAATTCTTCCTTTGACCACTTGGCATATTTGTCAAAACCTTTGGACATTCACTCTTTGCTTCCTCAAGAACTCAGGCTAAACGGTTTCTTGTGATTGATAGGCTGAGACTTATGACTGAATGACAATTTTAATTGTTATTTTACCCTGAGGAGAGTGGGTAAATACTCATATCTTGACACTCAAAGTCTGATTGGCATTTTTCTTGTGACTGACTAACATCATGATTTGGCAACCCATAGTGTGCCACATCTGTTTTGTAAAATCATCAAGAACTTTTTTGAAACTTTTCTTTCGATATCTGCCAATGTTGTTATAGTAGAAATTGAAAAACAAAAAAGGCTATGTACATCGTCTGTGCTTCTGCTGGGGCACCTTCCCTATTCCACTTGTCCCTTGTCTCCTCAACCTCCTTCTGATGTGCAGAGGTCATGTTGTTAAACCACTCCCTCATATATCCAGTCCTATACTTAATAGAATGTTGCATGCCTTTCTTCTGTTGCTGCTCCTTATCGTAGTCATCCATCTCCTGCTTAAAGAGTTTCTGCGTGATGTCCCAAGCATTAAGCTCCTTCTTATAGAACCCTGCTTCCTTAGGATGAGCTGCCAATTTTCTGTCCTTAGGGGACACACCAGATGGTTCTTCCTCCAGCTCATCTCCCAAGATGTCTTGCTCAGCACATCGATCATCATCGTCCGTTAAGAACTGGAAGTAGTACCTCTGGATAGCCTATATGACAATTATATCAGTACCATTGTATACTCAAACAAAACAGTACCTTTTTCAATCCCTTTGGTAAATCCTTGGAATCCTGTCTTGTGTGATGAATTGCAACAATTTCATCACAGATCTGTCTTAGGAGATTCAGACAGGAATTCTTCCCATTAACAAACTGATCTTTGTGGAGAGTCAATACTCCCTCCCAAGAAGCATACCATTCAGCCATTGATGACAAGAAAATGTAAGTCAGGAGCTTTTGGTAAGGGTGAGTATGTGTCATGTAACCTTGGACCAGGCCTGAAAAGTTGAAATTTTGAAGGAGATGTGATCACATTGTCATGCATGGTATGAACTCCATACCATACCATATACGTATATGAGGTGATAAGGAAGGTATGATACATCATACTACACCTTTCACAAAGTTACTCTCCCATTTTTCCTTGACTCATTAGCTTACATTCTCAGTTTCTACTGTATTCTTATTCTATGTATTTGTATTTGTATCTTGTGTATCTCTGTTTGTTTACATTTGTTTCAGTCTCTTTCTATTTTTTTTGGGCTCTTTCAGCCACCTGATTTTCCTACACTCTTCTGAGCATGTTTGTAAGCATGTCATGTGACTGGGAAAATTCTGATTTGTAAGGATTCCTGCTTGACTCATCATGTTTTGTTATGATTTGTCATACTTTGTAAGACTTACAGTTGTATTTGTAAGACATTAGTAAACAGGATGACTCAACACACCAAATGGCCTGGTTTTCTTACCAATCCATGTGATGACTTATGTCATTTACTCATCTGTATTTGTAATACTACCATGTAAATTAGTAATCAAGCTGACTCAACACCTGGTTTCTTACCAATCCAGTGCTGAATCATGCTTAGTAATCTGGCCTCCCAAAAGGTATAAAAGGAGCCCATTTTACACCTGAGCAATATAGTTCTTCCCACTTGAAGCCTTCTTTCTCAATACTAAGTGAGATTACATAAGACAAGTCCAGGCCCTGTGTGATTGCCTTGAAGACACATCAATTACATAAGCCTTTGACTGTATACTACTAAGCTCTGAGAGTAGATTATACAGTAAGGTAACTCTTTCTATTCTAAGGTTGTACAGCACTAATTTTGGAGAGTGTCTATACAACAAATCATTCATCTATTCTAAGCTTTACTTGTACATTCATAAACTCTCCCTTTCACATCAAGGGAGACTCGTCAAAGTTGAAACAGACTTTCATAGGTTGAAATACGACCTACTAGAGTGAAACATACCTACCAGATTTCGTTATCATCTATCATATACTACCATGAGCAACTTTGTTTTATTATCTTTTGTGTCTATTAGGTTGTTGTAAAAAGAAAAGGTAATTCCTCCCAGAGAACTAGCACATTATCTACCACGAAAACTAGAAAAGTCATAGACTGTGTACTTAAGGACTGACAAGAAGTCTTATCCTGTATAGTTGTGCTATCTCTATACACATGTTCTATATAAGACCCTTAAGTAACAAGATAATGTGCATGCAAACCAAGATGTATCATTATGAAATCATGTGTATGACAAAGTGATACCTCGATCAATTCAAATTATATACATACAGTGTCAAGTAAATACATAATTCACTTGCACGCCTTCTTTGCAGTCTCAGGAGACACTGTCTTATTCTTGCGCTTGTCTTGGGTAGACTCAACTGAAGACTGAGATACAAAATGAGTAGAAGGTGACTGGAACCAAGTGCAGTTCTTGGTCCTGGCACTGTTGATGATGGACCCAGGAGGCTTGGTGACAGAAAATTTGTAGCATGGCAACTTTTGCATGTTACCACAGTGAGTATACTTGCATATGTAGATGTACTGACAAACAGAGGCTTGGCATGAGGTGTGTGTGTTGCAACTCTCATCAGAAACTGTCACAACAACCCTCTCAGCCCAGCTCTTGATAGAGTCACACTGAGAGCATTGTGCAGAAATATGAAGTCCCCAAGGCAAAGTCTGAGTGTGAGTGTGCACAAATATAGTGAGTTCCAGCTTGCAGCAACTGTCAATGTTGACAGGAGTCATCAGGATGACGCTGGTGTGTTGACCAAGACTGCCTTACATAGTAAGGAGGGTCAGAAATACAATGCAGATGCTGAGTTACTTAATCACAACAAGTTCCACCATGGTGACCAAGAAATTCATGGTAATGAGAGGTTGAAAGCGAGCTGTGGGAAAGATAATTGCAGAAGCGAAGTTGAATTGAATGATGGACTCCTTAAGCTGAGTGTAGGGCACATTGTGTGCCACCACAGAACCACAGACCAGGAAGACAATGTGTGTGGACTTGAGGATCCTGGCATAGGGCTTCAACACAGTAGACAGAACCTAGAAAAGATAAATTGATGATATTAAAGCGTCAAAAATTTAAAACTTACATGCTGAATTTCCATCACAACATACTCTCCCTCACCTCGACCCTCCTTCCCTACAAAGAGCCAACCACTGTCTTCTTCTGAATGGTTGGTGAGAAACACTGAAGGATCTTCAACTCAGCTGAGGGTGCAGCTGATATAAATGTTGAAGGGATGAGTGAGAGTGCGATAGGCTCGTCCCTTAGGGGATGCAAGAGAGCTGGGATCCATAAATATAAGCAACTCTAGGGGGAATGTGCAAAGCGCGCAATAAGGTGATAGGCGTGAGAACAAAGGCGCTATAGGTGCGTGAAGCATGGGAAAGTCGCACATTGTAAAGTGGAACTGGGTGAAAGCGGTATGTGGATGATGCTGAGACTTAACAAGATGTATAGGTGTGAGGTGTGATGTGGATATGGCCACTAGAGCTAACTGCTACTAGGGCTTGCGCTATATTATTCAAAACATGGTAAAATGCGGTGCTCAATAGATGGTAAGTGGTAATTAGTGAAAACTGAAGTGGTGGTGGTAGTAGTGGTAGTTGGTGAAGTGTAATGTGTGGTGTAGTGAAGTGAAAAAAATGTAAAAAGTGTTATGTAAAAGTCTGAAGGTAAAATTGTCCAGTCCAAAATAAACATGGTCTGATGTTGAAATAAATGATAAATGGAGAAATGCATACCTGGGAACTTGGTTGGACATGGGAAAAATACTCCAGGAGGTCAGGCGCCATAAGGCACTTAGGCGCAGGAAAATTCGCCTAAGGCACATGCAAGTCGCACAAGTGTTGCCTATGTCGTGTTATGGTAGAAGCCCTGACCAAAGATAAGTAGTCAATCAATAGAACATTTGAATAAGAAAAAGAAGACTCACAAAATACGGCATGGGCTCCTTAACCATTCGCAATGAGTGACAAGAAAGACATAAAAATACAATGTCTGGAAGCTGGATGGCAGCAACATGTGTCTTGGGCACCTCAATGCATTTGCTGCACATAATGCAGGGGCAGGTGTTGCATTCAAAGAGTACAATGTCACCTTCCATGTCATCACAACAGATCAAACACCACTGACCTCTAGTCAGTCAGTGGCACACTAGGAAGCAAAAAAAAAAACTTACTATACTGTGTTCTTCCAGAATCCTAGCATCCTCTAGCTCAAAGAATGATGTGGACAATTTGGCGGGTGCCAGAGGAGAGCCGGCAGGTGCCAGAAGTTTTCAGGCAGAACCACCACAAGACTTCTTGGCCATGTTGCTATTTTTAGGTGGCATTGAATAAGGAAAAGAAATGTTAGAGCACAACATCAGCAAACTACAAATTTGGTTACAGAAACAACATGTCAATACAAAGCCATACAAGTCCATAGATGGTACATGGGTACAGTACTACAGGTTTTACAAGGTTCCACAAAGCAACACAATGACCACAAGGCAACAATGGTAATTACATCATCAATAGAGCTATAGTACTTTGCCAAGGTCAAAAATAATAGCTCCACATATGTTCTGCCCCCATCTTGATTATGTAAACTTCAGTGGGCCCAATTCCGAGGATTTTTAGATGGTGTGAATGCAAGCCTAATACTAACACAGGCTGCGAATGTGTGAGTTTAGTATGAGGATGAGGTGCTGACTGTCTGTAGATGTACTTTCAAAAGTTACACATAACAAAATTGAGGAAAAATACTCACTGTTGTGCCATCTGAATAACTCCAAGTCATGGACATCGAGATACCAATTTTCTTCTGCTCTGTATGGAGGCATCCAACATTGAGCTCTGCCGTCAACAAACAAGAATTCACAGCCTGGATGTGCTGACACCAGATGTTGAGAATCACTGATTGGTGTGCCAAAATGCAGTCGGCCAGGTGCTTCTTAGCCTCGCACACCTTTCGTTCAGCTTTGGCAGCTGCAAGTGCAAGATCAGAGTGTTCATTGCCTTCTATTTCTCCATCCAATGGGGCATAATCATATTGCTGCATAATGTGAGTCCTGGCAAGTAAAAGCAAGCAAGGTACTCACAAGGTGTAGCGCGGTAGGGACTTTCTCATCCTTGATTGATAATGCTTCACCAAAGTCAGGCCAATAGAACACTGATTGATTCGTGGTTTGAAGAGGTCTTTGGTTGTGTGGCTCATGTGAATGTCCTCTGATACTTGCAGAAGGGGATGTAGTACTATGGAATGTTTGGGGATGAGAGGCTGCAGTGTGAGTGTGATGAGACATCATAACAGGTGGGTGGATATCAACAAAGATTGTGTGAAAATTTTAATATCTTCGATGTCAACACCAACATGCCCAAAGTGTGGGAGAACATTTACGAAGGAGAGCAGTGTCACTTGACACCTGAGCCAGCCTCGATCCTTGTGTCATAGTCATATGTATGACATTGTTGATATTTTGCAATTCACAGAAGTCATTCCTCCCCAGTGTTGCGCAGGGGATGATACCAGCAGTGTCCCAGAAGTTCATGATGGGGATCACTGGCATGATAACATTGACAATGAATTCGGAACATTTGGAGAATCGCTGGAGGAAGAATATGATGGCGCAGGGGCCTGTTACTCCCAAGACGGTTCAACCTTTCTGGATTTATTTGACGCTGATGAATACACAGAATGCAGGGTAGACAACCTATACTATCTGTTCACATCCAAAGAAGAGTGGGAAGTTGCCGATTATCTCCTGCGCTTGTCCCTCAGCATGGCAGCAATGGATGAATTTTTGAAGCTTTCAATGGTGCGTATTCTTTGCATCCTCAATGGAGCATTGATACATCAACTGTGACTTGTTTTCAGATCCAAAGATTGCATCTTTCATTCAAAAATGCCAAAGAACTACGAAGCTGTGCTGAAATGCTCCCTAGTGGACCAAGTTGGAAATGCCAGACTATCTCCTCCATCCATCCTACCAAGTCTCCAATCTGATTCTTTTGGAGGGATCCAGTGGAATGCTTGGAGAGCCTTTTCAGCAATCCATTGTTTCATGACAAGCTTGATTTCGTCCCTCACTGCGTTTACAAAACAGCAGAGCAGCTTTGTGTGTACTGTATATTCGGAATGGTTAACAGGAGATTCCGCTTGGGAAATGCAAGTAAGTACTAATTCTGCCGAATTTTGCGTCATCTCACCATATATCCTGCAGACACGACTTCCCAGAGGTGCTATAGTCCTCAGCGCCGTTCTTTCATCTGACAAAACCAACATCACCACCATGACTGGTGCCAGGGTTGCCCACCCTCTTCTTCTAGGCCTTGCCAATATCCGCATGTGTACCCGCACAAAACTCTCATCTAAGGCTTTCCTGCTCATGGCTCTCCTTCCAATTCCAAAGTATCTCCATTCAAATCAATGAATGTGGGGCATGCTTGAAGACTGTCTCGTCCATGAATGCCTTTCGATCATTTTAAAACCATTGATGAAAGCTGCTGAAGTTGGGATCATGATGTCCGATCTGGTAGGAAATGTCCGCCATTGCTTTACCCCTCTCGCAACATACATATTGATACCCCAGAGGCGGCCATGCTTGCATGTGTGCATGGAAAGATGTCTCCTTTCACAATGGCCTCATATTTGCAGTTTGGGGATAATTTCTGGCACCCTCCTCATACACACTCCATCACTCTTGGACAGCTCACTAATATCATGGTCAATCCTAATGACCTGGAGGCTTATTTTGAGGCTTGTGCTGACTCATGGCTGAACAGTGTCTATGCACCATTCTGAATGGATTGGCTGCTTGCAGATCCCTCCATTTTTCTGACACCAGAATCATTGCACCATTGGCACAAAGAATTTTATGACCACAATCTTCAGTGGTGTATCGTGGTTGTTGGAGCTCAGGAACTAGATTTTCGATTCTCGATATTACAGCCAATTGTTTTGTCATTGTAATCCGTGCACTCATGGATCTTCATTACCTAGCGCAGTGTCCTGCACCCGATGACAATCTCTTGGCATGTACATATCGACTGATCTTTGTCGACTTTTCATGAACACAAAGATGTTATCTTGACCTTAGGCGTGCAGATGGGGGCAAAGAGGCCTATTGAAAATTGGCATATTCCTAAGCTCGAGCTCCTACAGAGCATCACTTCCAGCACATGCAAAGTCGGCACCCTCATATAGTGGTCTGCAAACGCTACCGAGCATGCACACATTTCCGAAATCAAGGAACCTGCATGGCAAACAAATAACAATGATTATGACCCACAGATCTGTCGTCATCTTGATCAGGAGGAGAAGTTGTGGTGTTTCACAATTGCCACATTGCTCAAGAACCATCCCGCATCCCATGATCCCAATTTTGGGGCTGAAGATGTTCTTGAAGAGGACAACCTGGACGATGGAGATGAGCAGGAAACAAACAATCCATGAACAGCACTACTTGAGGAGATGAACCACACTCATGTTGCGACCAATTATTTCCACAAAGCCAGGCAAATGGCTATCGCCAGATGTGATTCCAGTATCCCTCATCGAACATTTATTGCTAAAAACACTGCCATCCACCTCAACTTCAGTCCATCTCACTTGGGAGTCAAACTTGATGATGTCAGTACCGACTTCAACTTACTGGATCTGCATGTTACACTTTCAAGCTTCTTACAGTGTGATGCGCGCGAGAGAGGAATAGTTCATGGGGTGGGGGGTTCAAGACAGAGACCGTCTATTGATCATCCACCAATCCTTCCATTTGACTGCGTTCAATTATGGAATATGGTTCGCCTCCAGCTCAAATCTTTCCATAATCACAATATTGTGTTGCCAGCTCAAACTATCCATGCCTCTCCTCCTGGCCCTGGGTGGCCAAAAGGTCAACGGGATGCCATCCTCGTCAATGTTGATACCACATATGAATGGCCTGAATCAGGTCTATCAGGTGAGTCCTTTTTCATCATATGTATGTCAATGTATATAATCAACACACTTCCCAAAGGCCACATTATTTGCGAATTATGCCTCATAATGTGCCCAATCCATTGTTGAGGTTCTCATATCGCTTGGCGAGATCAGTACCTTTGTTACGTGTGGCATCTGAACATTGGCCCCTGTGATCCTGCCACTGGGATGCATGTGTTGAAGCATGCAAAGCATGCAGATGGTACCCCTATCTGTAGTATCATTCCTCTTCACCAACTCCATGCATTTATTAGTGTCATCCCTTGTCTGGGGAATGTGGCAGATGTATGATTGACTTTGGCTACATCTACACATTATTCCCAAGAGTTTTTTTTTGAACAAGTATTTTGATAAGGACTTTTATTATGCACTTCACAATGCTACTACCCCTGATAGCTAGCTTTTGATATCATTGCTATGTACTGTTTAAAACAGACACTTAGTTAAAGACTCTTTGAAAATAAACACTTTTGTCGCATCCTGATAAACACTACTAGCCTATGGTACAAACCGGGTAAATGCACTACCTACAATTTTAATATTAACAAATTGATTGATTTCTGGACGACTTACTGAAAGAACAAGAGCACCACACCGGCAGGGACAATAGGACAACGAATTGCCCCCCCCCCATGTCAACATCTTTCGCCAACTGTCTCCTAGCAGCTGTCAGTACCATTACTGTCCATGCCATATGCTGCACGAAGGATGAAATGGATACACTCATGAAGAGTGAGTTGGGCCTGCAAGACCAAGATCCCCGGGTTCTGTGGGAGGAGGACTTGAAGCCTAAGACCTCCATCCTTAAAATCCTCATTCCTCTTTCAAATCTCAACAAATCGGAAATCAAGAGGATCACTTACATCAAACAAGTACCGGGAAGCCAAACTCAGATACATGGGGCTCCCGTTTTTGACAAGGAATGGCAACTCAAGGATGCTTTTTGAAGTAAATGCAAGGTGCCAGTTAGGCATACCCGGTTTCAGGTGGCTCAGACTAAGTTGCAGACCGATACGGACATAGAACTTGAAGGGGATTCCATGCTAGAGACGGAGGGCAGCTTGGGGCAGCAGGATTTCGTCAAGGCTGGAACAAAAAGATCTAAGCCTGTAGGACAAACGGAGGAAAAGAATTGGGAGTGTCTTTTCCAGGTGATATACTATCACATGCGTGAACTGCTCAAGGAGCAAGTTCAAGAGCACAATGTTGATGGATCACAGCACTCGTCATCACAATGCTCAGGAATCCAGCGCTTGCACATTTTGCCCTTCACTGAGATAACAGATCTCTGGTACTGGTCTTCAGAGTTCGCCGCCAATTCCATACCAGATGCTACCAATTCATGGAAGCCTGATCTTGTCCTCCTGGATTACCGGCTCAGAAAGCTCAGTCCCTCACAAAAGTCCTGGAAAGATGTCCTCACAGGAGTTGAGATTACCCAATCTGACCTCTCTGTTGATCGCAAAATACCTTTGTTCTTGGGGGTTGCTACCAAGGGCTATCTGATGATGCAGGAGCAACCATGGCATTATTTCATCCTACTTTTTAGTATCTCCAAGTTCAAACTTTGTGCCCATTATATGGATCACTCCGGCATGGTGATCTCAAAACCACTCCTGATCATTACATCCCCTGACCATTTTGTTGATGTGTTGAATACTGTCACTTTAGGAAATTGCTCTTCCCTCGGGTTTGACCCAACAATCCATATCTGCAACTCTTGTAGCACTATTCCAACTCATACTGATTTACCAAATGGCTTTGATGCCATGCTTCCCAGGGCAATAGGCTGGGTTTACGACAACGATGAGAATGTATACTGGATTATGGATATTCTATGGAAGAGCCGTGGACTTTTCAAGTGCAGAACCGTCTGCTATCACGTTCGAGATAAGTTTGGTTGGGAGTATGCACTGAAGGATTGCTGGGTCAATGAGGATGTCAAAGACATTGAGATACAACTTCTCAAAGCGGTCAAAGGCATCCCCAACGTGGTTCAACTCAAGAAATATTGGGATGTACTCTATGATGGGAAGCCCAACTCCACTTTGCATATTCGTGGTCATTGCTTGACATTCAAATTTGAGATAAAAATTCATCGGTGTATTCTCTTGACACCCTGCAGGGTGCCATTGACTCACTTCAAAGATGTACCTGAGTTAATCGGGGTTTTTCGTGATCTTGTTGTTGGTGAGTTCTTTTTGCAATCACCTGAAGTCCTCTGTAATCACCATGCATTGTAGCCCACAAGGCAATGGTGGGCCGATGTGTCCTTCACGGAGATCTCAGCCCTAACAATGCTATCATTTACAAAGGAAAAGGCTATTTCATAGACTTTGACCATGCAAAGTTTCTCAATGATGATGGGAAAGCAGATCCGAGTCCATGCGGTACTGTGAGTTACAATGTTGCACTTATTTCTGCTTGTGTTAACCTCATGGTTTACAGGGAACTGTACCATACATATCCTTTCGCGTTCTCCGCCTAATGGGAAATGGTCATTTGGTCCAACATATGCCCTGCGATGATCTCGAGTCACTTTTTTACATCCTGCTTGAATTTACTGTGATATATCTAGGACCGAAGGGCATACTGGCCCCAAACCTAGTCCAGAAGCTTTGCGATGGGACACCATTCGGAGGTGGGCAGTCTCCTATGAAAACATGACCCAAGATGGTCTCGTGACCAGCAGTATTTGGAAGTGAGAATTCATCAATGGCCTGGCTGACCCACCCTTAATCACCCCATACTTTATCCTCTGCTGCCCCCTCCTTGAAGAGTGGCATTGCACGATTTCTCTCGCAAGTTCTCAGTCAACTGCCCTGTCTCACAATACAATATGCGATATTCTAATGTAGGGCTTAAGCATGATCAGTCAGCAAATTCCTCAGATGCCTCCTCCTGCACTTCCTGCACCTCTATCTACGCCAAAACCAACCATTGCTCTGTTGCCTCCTCCTGCACCTCCATCTGCACTGGAATCAACCATCGCTCCATTACCCCCTCCCGCATCTACATTGCAGCAGGTTGCAACTGTTGCTGTATCGCAGACAGTACCTCCTATACCATCATCTGTGCCTCCCAGCCCGCCAACTGTCACCCAGTTGCTTCCTGATCTTTCCTTAGCTGTTCGTCGGTTTTGTCAGTCAAAGATGGCACCTGTCAAACGCTAGTTGACTGGTCCAGGGCTTCTCTTGTTGTGTAGCATCTGTAGAATGCACTGCATCCGAGTCTGATATCTCATATTGTCTCATTTATTCTTCGTTTCAACACCTCTACCTGAATCCTGTATTTCCGTAGTATTTTTCCTTCATCTTCCACCTGTGCTTTGTCCTACATATTCTTTATTGAATGTCATTATGTAGTGCTCTGTACAAAATGTTCCTAGCTTACATAAGTTCCTCTGTTATATTTTGGGATAGTCCAACTCTGAACTTCGTCCTTGAAGTTCACTCCATGCCTCCTAGGAAGAAAGCCAGGTGTGCTTCTCCCTCGTGGTCCTTGAGTCCCTGCAATTCGAGGATGAGGAAGGTCACCAACACAGCACCTGAAGACATTGATGCTTCTCAACAGTGAAGTGAACGGTCCACACAAGGTGTTGGTGGTCATGTAGCACAGCTTAAAAAAGCTGGAGAGATCTTGATGGCCCCAGCAAGGCAATGGAAGGGAAGAGGCACCGTCGAAATAAGTGACTCAGAAGTCAATCCCATGGCACCTTCGCAGCAGCTCAAGAAAGGAAAGAAAAAGGTAAGTGATTCTTTTCAAAGTAGCTCAACTAACATTCTTTTAGGCTAATACAAATTTCCTGCCTCATCCTATTGAAGATGATGGCTCACAATCAAACACTCAATGTCGTAATCCATTGCTATGCATGGCCAGCCCTGATGATAGGTTTGGATTCAAGTCATCTTCCACTGACAAACAGGACCCTCAGGAGGTAACTCAGCCCATCAGTTGCAGCTCCAAGAAAGCCGTAGGTGAATCCATAGAAAATGAGGCAAGGAAGGATAGAATGTAGGACTTGGATGAACGTGACGAGTCAGAGAATGACACTGATGAACATGATCACAATAATCAACCCAGCGAAGATGAAGATAGTTTGTTGCAGGATACACAGAAGTAAGTTGTACCTTGTATCTTTCCCTCACATTTTAATTCCTTATCGTCTGCTCAAGGTCTTCAGTTGACCACGTGGCTTTATGCAGCGATGAAGACGATGAAGATGGCAATGCTCAGATGGATCCCAACCAGGGGGATTTTGACAGCTGAGACTCAGGCAATGATGCTCATCATGAAGCCACAGACACTTTCGATGTCCTTGAATGCCATCAAACAAAAAATGGACGATGCAAAGCTCCCTCCCTGACTCATTTAGCATGCACACATGTTCCATTTTGGTTATGATGCACAATTACTGATATGTGCCCCAGTCTTCTCACAAACAAGGGTCCGCCTGTCCATGTGAAACTGGCTTGAGGTCTTGTCAGCATTCACCCAGCCTTGTAAGTTCTTGTGACTTTGGGTTTGTTGTTTTTAATTTGTTGTATTAGGGATCTTGTCACCCCTCTCTCGAACAAGTATGCACTTCTTCCTCTTCTGGGCGCTTAGCCCTTGGACATGTGCCTCACAGAGCACCATCTGAAAAAACCACATTGACCCGCATGCGGCTGGAGCATCCACCTGCACACTTCTCTGTTTCTCATTCAAAGTCCCCTCATTCTTCCTAATTTTGCAAACTGGTGCCCCATCGGTGCTCTCCAACTCAGTCTATGGTTTCTTCCAGTCACAAACTGCCCTCCTCTCATGAACGGTCTTTGTCACAGTCTCTGCCCAGGCATTCTACTCAGCCAAATCAAACACCTTCTCCCGCTCCTAGTTCAAGCTGATCTCACTCTCAAAGTGCCTCACCTGTTCAATGCAGCAAATCTGGAGACGGTGTGCAGTGCACCAACCAACAAGCTAACCCATCAAAGCTCAGTTTCTATCCAGCATCTTGGCAGGCTTTCCTGCAGGCAGCAAAGTTGGAAATGTGGTTGCAGGCAATCTTATTGCATCCTCTTCCAGTTCATCAGGAAGTGGTAATACTGGCACAAGAGGTTTTGGGTGCTGTATTATGGACATACCACGCGAAGGAGGTGAAGCTTGACAATGGTAAGTTGCCCTGCACCATCAGAAATCACTCCAATCTGATGTCCTTGCAAAGGTTATTTCCCAGAGTATAAAGTACCAATGTTGCAACTAGTAAGTACTGTGCCCAAACACGAACTTCGCTGATGAGCTAACAGCTTTGTGATGACCTGTTCACCTTTCATATGGAACTCAAAAAAATTGTGATATCTATTGCAAAGCAATTATACGGCATATTCTCGAAGGGCAACTCAATGCACAAGGAGCGTGTCAGTGCAGCAGCAGCTAAGCTCCTTAAGACCAGTGAATATCTTCAGCTTCCTGACTCTTCTGAGGTCAGTGGCAACCTCATGGTGCACAACAATTCATTATTGATGTTTACAGGGGAAATATACCAATTTTGTGTCGCAGGTTCTCAAGGAAGCCTGCCTCAGTTTTTACTACAGTAACGGTAAAAAGGCACTCAAGGTAACTGATGAATTTCAAGACAGAATTCCTGTCAATGGCCATATTCTGGTGGCCGCGGTTGTAGGCTTTAATTTAATTAATTTAATATCCCTCACTGATCAATGTTTTACAGACGAAGGGTGTTCTCTCCAGCTTCTGCAACAGTGGTACTGACAAGGTGCCTGACCTTACTGCTGATACGTGCAGGGCCAACTTCAACTTACTGCGAAAGTCCATCAACAAATTGATGGCCATTCCAGAACGTTGTGTGGAGCTTGAAGAGATGCTGAAGGGATGGGCTGAGGAAGGGATGATAGGTGAACTTCGCAATGACTCGGACAGTGCAGTGGTCAGCGACGATATCAATATCATCATTTAGTAGATTTTTTCGCACCATTACAATGTCATTTGCACAGCATGTTTGATCTGTCTACAATAATCTAGTCTGCTTGCAATGTCCAGTCTGCCTACAATATCCATTCTGCCTGCAATGTCTGGTTTGTCTACACTGTCTGATTTGTCTACATTGTCTAGTCTGTCCAGTCTGTCAATATTGTACCTGTCAATATTGTACCTTTGTGTATGGATTGTAAGCCTTTGTGACAATATTGTAAAGAGGGCACTTAGTTGTGGGATTGTGCTGTTTGTACAAATCTGTACAAGGTTTTGCTAGTTTGCTGATGAAAGGACTTTGCAAAATTTCAAACCAACCAGTCATGTGATCGTGTTGTGGTTGCACCAGCATTTTCCACTCCAAACAAACTCCAACCAGTTATGTAATCGCATCAGTGGCTGCAACAAACAACATCAAATATGTTGAACATATAGTCCAGTGCAACACTTTCACATGGTTCAATTTCAAACTGCTGAAGGTTCAACAATCCAGCTGAGAGTGCAGCTGAACATGTTGGGTCTTGCTGCCTATCTGCTTTGTCTAGTAGACAGTGTTCGACCCTAAAGGGTTTCTGTACCAGACTCAGAGCTCAAAAGGAGGAAAATATGCTGATCACTACTGGGGACTTATACTGGTAACTGGTGAAGGAATAACTTGATTATGTAAGCACCAAAAATACAAACATAGGACAGGTAGTAAAACAGTCTCTACAAGCCTAGCCAGGAATGAGTCTCTACACTGCATCTCTTCTGTCTGCTCACTCTGTTAGCCACTTACATAGCTGCAGTCTGTGTAAGTGGCTAACAGCTTACTGAGTACTCATTCCCTACTGCATGGTATGTGTCTGTTAATTCCAATTCTAATTCTAATTTGGTTGCATAGGTTGATTTTGTTGATCTTTTCAACTGTCTCTTTACTGAACACCTTCTTTCTAGCCAATCAAGAACACTATTTGGGTGCCTCCAGATCTAAGGTCTGTCTTTTTTGAACTGTCTCTTCACTGAACACCTTTTTTATAGTTATTTTGATATACTATTGGGGTGCCTATAGATCTAAGATACATGACTTCCCACAATCTATTCCCATGTCCAACCAAGTTCTTAGGTGTGTATTTCTCCATTTATCATTTATTTCATTATCATACCATGTTTATTTGTCACTTTTCACCACACAACACATTACCTTCTACCACCATCTTATCACAAGTTACCATCTATGAGTTTTTATCATGTTTTGAACAATACATCACAAGCCCTAGTAGCAGTTAGCTCTAGTGGTCATATCTGCATTGCACCTCATGCCTATATATCTTGTTAAGTCTCACTATCACTCGCCTACTGCTTTTGCCCAGTTCTGCTTTACAACATATGACTTTCCTGCACTTTACGTACCTATAGCACCTTTGTTCCCATGCCTGTTGCCTTGTTCCTGCACTTCGCACATTCCCCTAGAGTTGTCAGCATTTGTAGATCGCAGCTCTCTTGCTTCCCCTAAGGGACAAGCTTATCACACATTTCCTCTTTCCTTCAACATTTATATTAGCTGCACCCTCAGCTGAGTTAAAGATCCTTTAATGACACTCATACAACACCAAAATACAAAATATAAAGCTGTAGAATCATTATAGTAAGTCAAATTATATATTCTACTCAAGGCTCATCTTTCAGCCTTTGCCTTGGCACACTTCTCACGCCAAAATGTGTTTATGATGTGTGACAAGAGTGCCTGCATCTGCCGTGTTAAAGCCTCCAGTGGTGAGTTGATGTTTTGTGAGTCAGAAGCATATGCTAAAGGAGGTTGGGACATAATGGGGGTATGGCTGTGAGGATTGGGAGGGGTGTTTTCACTTCTGGCTTATTTTTGGATATGAAGCTGAACTAACTGATCATTTTAGGTAGTCAAATGTCTTTTGTTTGATTTTTAACAATCCCCTGGGTGGTATAGGGAGGGCATCAAGAGTTCTATTGTGGTCTCTGTGGGTTTGTGAGTCAATGTGACACAACATGACACATTTATTACACTCACATAATACAATATCAGTTTGCTACCTCTCCATTGTGACTCAAAACAATATACTGGGGGGTTGTGTTGTAATATCCATGAAAATTTTTGAAAAAGTTGGTTGCATAAGCTTTTGTCAAACACTACAGCCTCACAATTCATGTGTTTTTGCTTTGTTCTATGGAGAATACAATAAGTTTAAAATTTTAGAGCAAAGTCTTCATACAAAGTAGTCTTCATAATGTTGTGCTCGATTCTAGCAGTCAATACTTTCATTGACCACTATTTCAGCCACACACCCCCTGAGTGGGAGTACATTGAAGAAGAAGAGGAATCTGAACTGCAGAGAAAACATAGATGGGAAGATGAATGCAGTAAGTCCTGAATGTGAGATATGACTCGACCTGAGGACAGCTACTGAGTGAAGGGAATCCTCTCTATGTGAGTGATACTCAAGTGCTGTAGGGCATGTAGACCTATGTGTGAAGAGTGAGATGCAAAAGGTGAACTATAGGGTGAACACACATGAGTGCAAAGTGTGAGATGGTACATGTGAAGTGATAACTCATGCAGATGTGATATATGGGGTTAGATGCACAACATGAAGGTGTATGTGAGGCTTTGGTGAGAAGAGGTATAGACACATGGTGTGCTATAATGACTCATTCCTGGCTGGCCTTGTAGGGGCTGTTTTTACACTTACCTATTTTCGAATTTTCAGTGCTTAGATAAGCAATACATTCCTTCACCAGTACCAGTATGAGTCCCTAGCTGTAAATAGTTTTTCCTCTCTGAGCTCTGAGCCTAGACCAGAAACCCTTTAGGGTTGAACACTGTCCTCTGAGACATAGCAGCTAGGTAGTCAGACCCAACATGTTCAGCTGTACCCTCCAGCTAAATTGTTGACCCTTCAGTGTGACTTAGGCAGGTGTAGGGAGGCTGCTAGAAGATAGTAGCAGAAAGCTTATAGAAGTGATCACGTGAAGTGTGAATGTGCAAGGAGATAAAAGAATTTAAATTGCTGCTCTACTATGCAGTGGGAGTAAGTGGGAGGAAAGTTGATCAGGAATATGAAAAACATATGTAGAATATATGTAAAGACTCAAGCATTGCTAGGTGTGCAGGCCCAAGTGCACAAGCCAAGTAAGCTAATTATAGACATGAAAATATGTAATATGAGTTCATATACATGTGAAGCATGATGGTGTGTATGCAACACCAGAGCTATGTTAGATAAAAGGGTATAGTATGTGAAAACGCACCAATAGATGTCAGTAGGACATGGATGGATGGATGGATGGATGGATGGATGGATGGATGGATGAGTGCACTGAAGGATCTTCAACTCAGCTGAGGGTGCAGCTGATATATATGTTGAAGGGAGGAAAATAGTGTGTGATATGTTTATCCCTTAGAGGATGCAAGAGAGCTGGAATCCACAGATGTAGGCAACTCTAGGGAAATGCATGAGGTGTGCAAATAAGGTGACAGGCATGAGAATAAGGTGCTATAGGTGTGCAAAGCGCAGGAATATGGCACCTTGTGAAGCGAAACTGTGAGATAGTGAGACTTAATGGAGACATAAAGACATGAAGATGTATTGGTCAAAACATGATAAAAATGCAGTACTCTATAACTGATAGAGTGTAAAGGTCACATGTAAAGTGAAGTGATATGTAATCTAATGTAAGGTGAAAATCAGAAGGTAAAAAGGTAGAAAACTTACTGTAGTTTAGACACTACCTTCAAGCCCATCTGCACATGACCATGTCATGCTTAGCTTCATAGCTTCACACCTCAGTGTGACCTGTGACCATCCCTAAATAGATTCATTACATTGTGACTGCCACTAGCAACTCACTGTTGCTATCTGCAACTCTGGTGACCAGCATGGACTTCTGTGCTCCTATAAGTTGCTTCAACTTAGTCAACATCATTTTGTTAAGCTGTGCATCCTGCGGGGATGGGTGAAGACAGTCTTAAAAGGCTGCATGTCAAATCTATAAGCTCCATTTTCCTCTAGTCATGCAATCTGAAACTAATGTGTTCATTGCCTCTGAGTGGCTTTTATATGGCCGCATCTTTGAGTGGATGACTCTTCCTCTGTGAAGTGCAAAATCAAACACTTATTGGCCATTCCAGCTCCTATTTAATCAACCATCCCTTTACAAACTCTGTCCTTCACACAACTCCTTGACATTAATCTTTCTACTTTACTTGATTACAAACTCGACTCAAACACCATCATGTTCTCGTCATATCTGGTACTTGTCCATATTCTCAACTTGGATGACATTTTGTCATGGACAGTCCCTCCTTTACATACTATTACCAATCTCTTTGATCAATTTTGGTAAGTTTGGTTTGATGGACAATCTTCAGTCATCCATCCATCTGCTCCCTCAACTCACCTTCTATTCTGGATCCTCTCCTACTGGAAAGAGATTTCCCATGCCCTCGAGGCTTGCTTTGTATGGCTAAACACCCACAATTGGGTCCTTGACAGGCTTGATTGTGATGAGCATGTCACCAACCATAGCGCTGAGGAGGCTGGTAGAGCAATAGATGAGGTTCTAGATGTCCTTGGATGTCTCCCCTGGGATGTAGAATTGTGGGGATTAGGGGCATCTGTTGGGCTACACACATCTGAGCTCTGCCCTCTTCTTTCTAATACAATGATTGATGAGCATGTGCTTATTGCATTGATTATTGCCATCAACGAGTCCTTGGATGATTCCAATAGCTGCTACAACTATACAGTTGAGACCCTCGATTTTGCAAATATATTACAGCTCAGGGATGCACAGTGGTCAAGGTATCATTTTGATAGAGCATTCAGTCACCTGTGCTCCCTCAGCAACTCACTTTATGATGGCTCAATCCAGCACATCATCTTTCCCATCAATATTTCCTAGGTTTATTGGGCTGTCTTCAGCATTAATGCTGAGATGCAAACCATTGTATATGGAGACTCTCTCAGGTGGTCTTGGCCTGCATCATATGTTGATACCATCCAGCTCTGGTTGAAGAATCATGGGTTTACATCATTTAGTAAAGTGCCTATGGCACATGGCAACCAAATAGACTCCTTTTCATGCGCAATTGCAGCAATTAATACTATTAAGCATGCTGTCTTCAAGCATCCCCTGTTTACCAACAATAAAAAGTACTGCCTTCAAATGGAAGAATTTTTAGTGCTTGCAAGGAGCCACTTTGAAGTCCATCTCCCTGACTAACTTTCAGCTTAAAATAACTAATTCTCCTATGGCTACAGCATATCAAAAGACTTCATGAGACTTCAGACAACTCAGTGTAGAGACTCAATCCTGAGTAGCCTCATAATGGCCTATATTGCAATGTAGGTCAAGCCTACAGTACTACATATACAATGTGACACTTGTGCAATAAACACAACATTCATGTGATGTACACGACTTAAGCAACACTAAGGCAACACTATGTGACTTGCACATGCCTTAGGCACAACTTTCCCACACCTAAGTGCCCTATGGTGCCTGACCTTCTAGAGTATTTTCCCATGTCCAACCAAGTTCCCAGGTGTGCATTTCTCCATTTATCATTTATTCCATTATTGTACCACATCCATTTTCACTTCACTACTACACTACACTTTTTTACTTTACTTTACTTTTGACTACATTACCTACTACCACCATCTGACTACTAGCACCAACTACGAGTTTTTATCATGTTTTGAACAATACATTGCAAGCCCTAGTAGCAGTTAGCTCTAGTGGTCATATCTGCATTACACCTCACACCTTTATGTCTTGTTAAGTCTCGCTATTGCTCACCTACCACTTTCACCCAGTTCTGCTCTACAACATGGGACTTTCCCATGCTTCACATGCCTATAGCACCTTTGTTCCTGTGCCTATTGTCTTATCACACACCTCACACATTCCCCCTAGAGTTGATCACCTGTGGATACTTGCTTTCTCTGCTTCCTCTAAGAAACGAACTTATCACATCCATATTTTCTTCCCTTCAACATTTATATCAGCTATACCCTCAGCTGAGTTGAAGATCCTTCATCAGATTCATTCTCAGATGACACCATTAATTCTAGTATCGAAGCTACTTCACCATGTCCATCATGCCACTATATAACCTTGTCACCAGTGTTTTCATCAAGCTTGATGTCCAATGCAATGTCAACCTCATCAGTACCTGCTACTACTAGCTTAAAGTGTCTTACATTGAATCTTCAAGCTGGTGAAGAGGCAAAATCTGTTGGTCTCTTCAAGCATTTCCTGACTATAACATGAGAGGAGCATCTAAAGACTGTATGGGTTCCTTTCTCCTGGGAGCTAGAGGCTTGCGAGCGAGATGCTCATAGGTCCTGTGTTGATACACTAGAATGAGATCACCACTGGTATGAAGGCCTATGTTCAAGTCATCAGATTCATCATCAGCATCAAATCCCTCCCCGAGATGTGTCAGAGCAGACCGAGTGAATCCGTCTATCTGGCCTTGGAGCCAATTGCATTGACAGGCGATGTCTAATCTCTGTGTCTCTGTGGATCTTCTTCTGATCCTTCGTACCTCGATGAGTAATGCGATCTGAGCCTCTTCAATTGCCAACCCTGTTGATATCCATGTCGCCACAGATCTGTGAGAGGGTGCCACATTGTGGGCGTTACCCTCCTCTAATAATCTAAGCTCGATCTCCTTTTTGCTTGGTGCTGAGTGCAAAATTAATTTTGACCTCGATGGAGACAATGGACTATGCCACAATTGAATGATTGACTCAACTTTCTGACATCTGGAACTCAAAACTCAAGATTCACAGTTGATATCACCTGAACTCCAGATGTCTGGAAACCTGAGGCCAGAGGCTTGCAAAAATATTCAAATCCATGCAAATTTCATTGATGCATGAACCCTGAAATTGTGGACTGCTGGGGTTCGGGTCTCAGGGTTCAGGACTCAGGACTCAATATTTGAGATGAACAGACATTTGTCAACAATGTTTGAAAGAAGTTGTCATACATCCATAAATATTTTCATGTTTATTGATAATCATTTTCCTGAGCCCCAACCTCTGAACCCTGAGGCCCGAGTGCCAGGTACCCAGAACTCAGGAGTTGGGACTTAGGACTTGTGACTTGGGACAATATTTGAGATGAAAGAGACATTTTTCAAAAATGTTTGAATCACCCTTTGGTATGTCTGTAAATATTTGACCAACCCCTGAACCCCAAAATTGTGGACTGCCGGGTCTTGGGGTCTGGGGTTCAGGGGTCCAGGTGTCAGGACTCAGACAATGTGGGGAGGTTGACAAAAAAGACGATTTCCAAAAAAAATTGATTTAAACATTTGTAGATGTTTATTTATCAACACCCGACACCTGAACCCTGGACCCCCGATGTAACGATCAAGCCAGCCCTAGGCTTGTAAGATCATTTACTAATGATCATCTAAAGTGCTACCCTTATCCTAGGGTGGACCTTCCTATTCCAGCAGGATCGCACTTAACAGGATCTCCATCATTCACCGGACCGCACCCGCTGAACTGCTCCATGTCCTAAACCCCATTGCCACTTAACTCCATTGGTGCGTTGTTCTTTGATTCTTATTGCTAATAGTTCATAGGTACATATTACATGTTACCGGTCGGTTCGACGGTAATTTACATATGGGATACCCACACTATTTACCATCACTACTAACTTTGCCTGTACATTCTGAAGTCTCACACGACTGGGTATATAGGACTGAAAAGTCACTCACTTACTTACTTTTCGCTCCCTCGATCATTTGTAGTGTTAGTTGCCAATAATCACCCTCTGTGGAATAAGAGATATCCTTGCACTTTGCTTCTCATTCATAGTTAGATCAACGGTAATTGACCGATTGTTGCCGGACTGCTACCAGTGCATTGTGGTATCCTTTAGTCGTTCTTAGGTCTTGGTTAAAGCTACTGACTCATTCTGGTGCTTGCCCAATAGCCTGTGCTTACCACTTGGTACCTTCAGTCAAGCCTGCCTGTTCTTATTTCTAGGAATCCCTCTTATCAAAAAGGGATACTCTCACTTTCAGTTCCTTAAGGGTCGACTACCGAAGCTCGCACTTATAGAAATTAGGCTAAGTCTATACTAATGTAGCCCCTTTCTATTAGTTTCACCAAACCCTGAGACCTGGCAGTCCACAATTTCAGGGTTTGGGGGTTGGCATGTTGTGAAAATTTGACATTTATATTTTTGTGAATGTTGTGCTTCTGGTGTCTGTGCTTTCCTGTTTTGAGACTCAATGACTTGTTTTGTGTCAAATAGGATATGGTGCACACCAGGGTTCATGTGTGGGGTTTTTCAGCTTCAGTAATCCATTATTGGTGAATGCCACCAATTGCCAATTCATGTTTTCGTGCTTACAGGGTTAGATTTCAGTGGTTGATGGTAGGTATATACACTCATAGTGTGCATGTATCCTACATGTTTGATTCACTGGTGGCTACATCAGCTATATGTCCTGATGAAACATATCTAGGCTCACCCATATATGTACCCATCTATGTCCGATTCCCCCAAGTCAGCCCACCTATCTATGTAATATCCCCCATATTGGCCTACCCGTCTATGTGAGACATCCAAGGTCAGCCCATCCATCTATATGATACATCCTATGTTGGCCCACCTATATACACAATACTCCCCCACCCCGGCCCACCTGTCTATGTAATACATATTTTACCACACCCTCGGCCCACCTGTCTATTTGATATCCCTTATGTCAGCCCACCCATATATGTAATATTCTACCACCTTGGCCCACCTGTCTATGCAATAAATATTTTATACCACCCTTGGCCCACCTGTCTGTGTAATATTCCCCTATCTCGGCCCACCCATATATGTAATACACCCCCCGTTGGCCCACCTGTCTATATAATAATGTTTGCCTTACATCTCTCTTCAGCCCAGCTGTCTATAATATCCTACTACATATTACCCGGATGGGCCCACTCATCTCCATGAATAATCATATTTCCCTGGCCCATCCATCAACATCAACAATATATATATCATTGACATACTGTTAAGAACCATGCTGGAGGGTCAGATTAGGAAGGAAGGGCTTAGCCTCAGCTCGTATGCTGTGCCCCTTACCCGAGTACATGCCCCACATTTCGGAATGAAGTCCAGAGGACATCCAACAAAGTTCAGTTGAACATCCGAAGGTAAGGTAACTCTGGTGGAAGAGCCCAGAGGACTTCTGGAAAACATGGGAAAGTCTGGACGAGATATCCAGAACTGCAGGAACTCATCCAAGACCATATCTGAAGTGTGGGAACTAAATCTGGATGTACGTCCAGAAATAGGAAGGCTACTTAGAACAAGTCTGGAGGTGTGGAAAGAGCTAAAGACTACTTCAGGATAAATCCCAAGTAGAAACCAACAGAGGAAAGGCTGCAGTGGACTATGTCCAAAGCAGAAAGGGACAGGATGGGATGTCCGAGATCAGACCAGAGGAAGTGTGACAAAGGATGTCCAGAGGAACACAGGATGAAGGATGTCTATCTGGACGTGGTCCAGGATAGTCACGGATAAGCGGAGGATAACGAATAGCTATCCAGATGAAGTCCGGAATAGTTATGGATAAGCAAAGGACGAAGTAGAACTATCAGAATGAAGTCCGGAATAGTCAAGGATAAGGAATGACAAGGAATAACTATCAGACAAGGTCCAAAAGTAGCGGAGGTTAAGTAAAGACAAGGATTAACTATCAGACAAGGTCCCAGATAGCTAAGGATAAGGAAAGACTAGGAATAGCTATCGGACATAGTCTGGAATAGCTTAGGATAAGGATGGACAAGGATTGACTATCAGACAAGGTCCGAAAGTATCGGAGCATAAGGAAAGACTACCGAAAGGTAGAGTCAGAGCATAAGGGACTCAATCCCTAAGACAAGAGAGATGGAAATAACTTTAATATTCGAACTAAGGTGTTACATGCATAACTGGAAGATGGATGATGATAGGGATGGAAAATTGGGTTCAGAGTATGGGATATGACACATACATGGGCCCACCTGTACCCATCGGAAATAATTGTACTCCTGGCCCATCCGTCATCATTGAGGATATACACAACATGGGCCCATGGTCCACTGGCCTGTCCAATATGGGATATTATGTAGGTTGGGTTGCCTGTATGATATGGAATTTGCCACTGAAGGGGCTCGTGCTATGGGAATGAATGATATGAGTAAAACATAAATGAAAAAGCAAAAATGAAATGGTGAACTTTGCGGATTTCCTGTCTGGCTTGTCTTCTTCATGCAACTATCCTCCTATGTGCAAAGTGTGAGAAAGTGTGCACACAGGAATAAGGCACTATAGGGGAGCATTCTAAGGTAAAAATGTGCATGGTGCCACAGCATGCATTAGAAGCAAGAATGATATCCTACTGGGTTGGGTGGACACAAGTCTATGGTGGTTTGGTTGCTTTTCTTCTTTTCTTCTAAGCAGATCTATGAGTGTATATATCAGTGTGTTATTAGTATTTGGGCGATGTTATGATTAAAAAAATGAGAAGGGAAAAGCACTAGACAAAAACCAAGGTAAAACATATGAAAAAGAGCAGTATATGGTGATTTTTGCGAAAATGATGGCTGAAGCGGTTGAAGTAGAAGAGGCAGATGATGATGGTGAAATGAGGGTGTGCTTGAGGCATTTAGAGCATTTGACTCTTCTTCATCAAAATCTTTCACTTCTTCTCCTATTGTGTTTTCTATGTCTTCTAAGTCATTGTCTTCAAAGTTATGATGGCATGAGGTGAAGGTGCATTAGGTGACAGTGATAGGTGACAGTGATAGGTGACAAGAAATGGTGGAATCTCCATCTTTCAGACTCTGCAACAACTTCTTCAAACTCACAATAGTGATGGACTAGTAACTGGCAGAATAAATTCTTGAACTTGGTGATGCCTGTCAGGCACACATCAAGGCAAGGTGAGGTGAAGGTAGTGGAATGGCACTACAGCATGATAAGCTGCATGTGATGCTGGTGCTCTGGTGCATGTTGGTGCAAAATTGATTATATCCTCTGAAAACGCGAGGATTGGCTGATATGCTGAAAACATGTTAGTGACAGATGTATATGAGGTGACTTTAGGTGCAATTAAGGTGCCAATGGTAAGTGTCATATTCCATATATTAACGCTTCTCATCCGGATCTTCGGATCCTAGATCCGGTCCGGTCCGATGCTCAGATCCGCTTCAGATCCGATATATGATATACGATAAGCTTCTTAATTCATTTCCTGTTCATATAACGTTATCACAGCCTTTCCTGCTTTCGGTAATTCCTTGTTACCGGCTTCTCGGTATTCCTTAATTTCCGGTTATGTCTTCCTTGATCTGTCTTCCTTGTGATTAACTCCCGGCTATGTTATTCCATCTGTTTACTTGTGATTTCCTTTCAGTTTCCGGTTGTTTAACAATAGACTTTGCTTATGCTTCATACATAGCCTCGAGACTTAGGCTTCTAGTATATAAACTCCTGTACTTACATTGTAGCACCTCAGTTTGAATATCATCTTAGATTGTCCTCTCTCCGTCTTCCGGACTTGAGTACTCGTTAAACTCTAGTCACCATCCGAGACTTACGGATTGTATCCGATAGTCTATATCCTCGGCTCTATCTTAGGATAGTCTTACTCTGTTGGTTTCTAGTCTGGACACGTCCGGATTAGCCTTACTCGTCCTTCCGTTATCCGGATAACCTTCGGATATACATAAGTTGTCCGGATAACCTTCGGATATTCATACGTTGTCTGGATAACCTCCGGATACATCTACAATATACGTTCGGACCTTCGGATCCGGCACGATAGTACTTCTGAAATACAAGGGCAATACTCGGGAAAGGGGCACAGCGTACGAGCTGAGGCCAAAGCCCTTTGGATCCGTTAACCCGAGAGTACGACCTTAACAGTAAGTATAGACAGTGTATCAAGGTGCAAGAGGCGCCTGGTCATGAATGAATGGTACTGGAGAGAGAATGAAAGGATGATATGGACATGATAGGCAAAAATGTGAATAATGACAAAGGATGTGGAGTTAAATGTGATGGTGGATGATAAAGGCAAATATGTATGTGTAAGGTGTGCACTTAAGTGGTGCCTAGATGGCTGATTAAAGTATGGATCAGGCTAAATGCAAGGAATATGATTTAAAAGAGATGAAATGATGAAAACGCAATAATATAAAAATGTGTCTGTAGTGATGGGCGTGTGAGGAGTGTGAATTAAAGAGCAAGGCACACAACCATGGCACCTGAGTGAGGGAATGATGGTGAGCTTAAGTAGAGGTGAAGGTGAAATGTCAGCAACTGATAAAAAAAACTCCTTGAGAGCAAAAAATGCAAAACAAGCAAAAAATGCAAAATAGGATAAAGAGGGATATACAATGCCTCTAAGCATGTAACCTGCACAACCTCAGGCACCATAAGGTGCACTGGAGGTGCCTCAAAGTCACCTGAGACATGTTCTACTTGCTGAGTGATTGACTTGATGCATGGATGTTTGACTGATAAGTGGTAGTCACTGTAAGCAGAAAGTGCAATATGCATAGTATTATTAGTAATAAGTGGATGTACCAGAGATATACTCTGGTTACAACATGGCACATTTTGAAGCTCTGACACTGCAGAGTGCTTCTCAATAGGCACACTATAATGCAATAGATGTTTAGGGTCATCTCTGACCTCTGATAAGCTGATCTCTTCTAGTGGTGCTTCTGGCATGTTTGCAATAGTGGTAGGTTCGCATAGATAAAGCTGGGGTGAAACAACTTTAACAACCTCATATTCTGGGTCGCTTTGGGACTCTGTAGGTTCGCCTACAATAGGTACCTCAATATAGGCTGGTGTGAGAGCAATTTCAATGATTGGTGCTTCTGAGGTAGGTGGAAGGGGAATGACTTCATATATTGTGTGTACTGGCACCACAACTGCAGCTACTGGCTGCTCTAAGGTGCATTCTGGGTGCTGAGGTGTGCTTACAGGTGGTGCTTCATGGGGTGCTTTAAGGGGTGCAAGTGGAATAGGATACAAAAACAAGGCGAAGTTAGCAAACTCTTCATAATTATTACCTTTATAGTCCTGAAACAGTTTTCTCTTGTTAGGAGTAGTATATTTCAAGGCATACTTGATGATGTACTTGTCTGATAGGTAAAGTAGTAGTGTGAGTTGTTCTACTGACTCCAGGAAGTTGATAAGCTGAGTGTAATCTCCTGCAAAATGCAGAGCTGTGCTATAACTGTGCAAAGCATGCCAAATGAGTCTACTGGCATGTTCATGGTGCAAGAGGGGCGTGTTAATTGTGAATTTCACAATTGAGGCATTAAAGTGAAATAGGCAAAAATGCAGAGAAGCGGATATACAGATAGGCGAAGTAGCAGAAGGCAGAATAAGTAGATATGCAGAATAGTAGAACGTGGAAATGTGAAATAGGGTTGAAAGGTGTGGATAAGCTGACTGACCCTCTCATGGTGGGCTCCAGTTGAAGGATCTTCAACTCAGCTGAGGGTACAGCTGATATAAATGTTGAAGGAAAGAGAGAATGTGCAATAGGCTCGTCTCTTAGGGGAAGCAAGAGAGCTGGAATCCACAAATGTAGGTAACTCTAGGGGAACACACAAGGTGTGTGAATAAGGTGACAGGTGCAAGAATAAGGTGCTATAGGTGCGCAAAGCACAGGAATGTCACACCTTACAAAGCAGAACTGGGCAAAAGCAGTATGTAGGCGATACTGAGACTTAATAAGGTGTGAAAATATGAAGATGTATTCAAAACTTGATAATTGGTAACTTATGAAATCAAAATGTAATGAGAAGGAGTGTCATCTAATATAAGGTAAGTCAAAAGGTAGGAAGGTAAAAATGTAGAAAATCTATATAAACACATGTGGAACCGAATAGGTAGTGCTAATGTGATGTAACTAAGGGTCCATGATTAAACATACATGGTATGATGATAAAATAAATGATAAAAGGGGAAATACACATCTAGAAACTTGGTTGGACATGGGAATATGCTCCAGGAGGTCAGGTGCTATAGGGCACTTAGATGTGGGAAAATGCCCCTAAGGTGCATGCAAGTCACATAGTGTCACCTTAGTGTCACCTTAGTTGTGTTGGTCGCATGAACATTGCATTGCATGCATAGTACTGTAGATTTAACCTATATATAAAAATGGCCCATTGTGAGGCTACTCAGGATTGTATCTCTACAGTGTAAGGCCTATCTGCGAAAATAAATGGGTGCGTGTATGCGCAAGGCTAATCCTTGGGATAAGAGCTGGATATTGTGTGGAATGTGAGAAAATACAAAGATGTAAGCCCAGGGAGATGCAAGTCTCTACAATGTGCTGAGTTTGAAATTGGCAGAGAGTTGCCTCTCCCCACTATATTGACAATCAGATATGTGTATAAAATAGTATTTGAAAATCATGGAATGATCATTCATTCATACCCCACTGCTCAGCCCAGGATTTTTCCCCTCTGAAAATGATCACACATTTACCTCACACTATTATGTCTATATAATTGCCTATACCTACAGAATTATCACTTGGGAATCACATTATTGAGATATTGCTCCACCAACACCTGATCATTCATTTACCCCCCCCCCCCCTCTTCCTCAGCCCAGGATCTCTCCCCTCTAAAAATGACTAGTCCACACCTATTGTGACTTTGGCACAGGAAGCCAAAAGGAGTGCTTCACACTCCTTTGTAGCTCCCTGGCCTCAGCTGCATCCTAATAATCGGAGTAAATATTTTCAAATAAAATTACATTTATGAGCAGGTTTCACAACATCATGACAGAAGTACTTGATTTGTGTTTTAGATATAGTACAGTGGCTCAAAAAAGTGTCTTAATGTTTATACATTTTCATGTAATTGCCTCAGTGTGAGTCAGGGTATGAGAATATGACTAAGCTGTTGAGATATGTTTTGTAGCCCTGCTTCTCAACTTCATTTCGGCCCCCATAGCGTGGGAAGCCAATGCCACTGTGTGACAGTATGGCCTATTTGATTTGTTGACTCATTGAGACACTTTTTGACTTTGAATTTAACCAATACAATCTCTATAATTCTAGTACTTTGTGTGACTTTCTTTTGTTCTATTTACTTTTGCTTTTTCTTAGTTATAGCATTGAGATTAGCTGTCTTAAGAGTCTTACAGACTATTTGAGTGGAGATGATTATAGATATGATAGAAAGAATTGATTTTGTGGCCTTGGTAGCATTAGCAACCTACATAATTAAGATATAATGATCAAGAGATCTTAAGTCATATAGAACAATCTTCTAAGTTGGCTATCAAATGACTTAAAAACTAGAGTATTACTATTCCATCATGTCCAGCACATATTCAAGATATTAATCCTATTGAATATCCTTGGGTGTCACTCAAGAAATTGCTTGTAGTGTGTTAAAATCTACTATAGAGGCTATTTTAACTGTGGGGCAGTGTTACAATGGAGTGTGATAATATTGCTATAGTGATATACTTTAAATTGATAGAGAATATGTCTAGAAGAGTAGCAGAAGTGAATAGAACAAAAGAAAATCACACAAAGTATTAGAATTATAGGGATTGTATTGGTTAAATTCAAAGTCAAAAAGTGTCTCAATGAGTCAACAAATCAAATAGGCCATACTGTCACACAGTGGCATTGGCTTCCCACGCTATGGGGGCTGAAATGAAGCTGGGAAGCAGGGCTACAAAATATGTCTTAACAGCTTAGTCATATTCTCATACCCTGACTCACACTGAGGCAATTACATGAAAATGTATAAACATTAAGACACTTTTTTGAGCCACTGTAAGTTAGGGTCCATGCTATAATATGGTGCAATAATAAATAAAATGCGAAAATATATGCCAGTGAGACCTGCTGGACAATGAATGGATGCTCCTGGATGGTAGGGTGAAGGAAGTGTGGGAATATCATGCGAACATCATACGATGCACAGAAAAATACTGCTGCATATAGCAAATAGCTAATGCAAGCATGGGGGAATAATGCTGTAAGTTTGTGCTAATAACTAGGGGGATGTGAGCTGCAGTATAAAGAGGTGTGAGATGAGATTGTAAGCCCAGGGATGCACAAAGCTCTACAACGCATCACCTGTCCTGTCCTCCAAATGATCTGTTGGTGCATATTTCATTGTATTTTCAACTAACTATGCATACATACCTTAAACATTTGTATATAATTTCTTATTTACATACCACAATTCTTATTCACTTTGAATTAGTGCCTGGGAACACACAAACATAGAGACTTAGACAATTTTTACTTCACTTACTCACTACCTCTTACCACCTTGCATTAAGGATAAGATTGAAATTCTATTGGATTATTCTTCACACATCAAGAACTCTATTGCTTTATCTACCTTCCTGGAAGCTTCCTTAAGTAAAACTTAAAGAATCTATCCCCCTCCATTCCATAGGGCATCTGTTCCACTACTTCCACCTATGGTGCAGTTCACTTAGAGGCCGCTACTTTTGACCAAGCATCAAATTGAGTCATGAAAAATGCAGATGTAACCCTAACCCTGATATGACATGTGGATCCTAGCTACAGAGGTACACCAGCTTCAATACTCGTCAAACAGATGTCATTACTTCCCTGAATGTCAGTTTGAATGAGTTGCAACATGATGAGTAATAATGGCCAATGCACACCAGAAAGCAGCAGCCACTTGAGCAAGAGCTGCAAGGCTTGTAAGAAAAGCCCCAACGTCCTCTGCCAACTCGGATAATGCATATCTACCTCGTATTATATCACCAGTCCTCTCCCCACTAGTCACAGTTGAATCCAAGTCCAAGTCCGAGTCTGAATGTAAATATGAGGGTGGTGTCAACCACATCTTGTCAGAGCCTGACTTGTATACTGCTGAGCCCTGTGACAATGAAAGGATGTCAGACACAGACAAAAGCTTGAAGGAATTGGAAGGAACGGACCTGGAAGAAAATCTGAGGGGTCTCCAAGTCAGAGTTAATGTTGAAAGCAGCATGAAAAGTGGATATGCAAAGGTAGCTGCACCAAAGATTGTTAAGACCTGGCAAAAGGCAGAGAAGAATCAAGTACTGGGATATACAGGCATTTCAAAGCGTACTCAGCAATGTTGTGCAAAACAGGCCCATGAATCTATATAAAAATTATGAGTCCTCCCCCAACTTTTAACAATCAGAGTACAGCTGCTTACCTGTCTCATTGGTAGTAACAATCCCCAGATCTTAATGATGTGTCAGATGTTTGTCATCAACAAAAGCACAAATCAAGCAACAGTGCTGTCACCTTCACCACTGCCCGCAATGGCAAATGTGGTGGTTCCAGAAAGTGGCAAAACATTCTTTGGGTATATCTCAGACCTATCCAGTGACTCTGAGTTAGATGCAGACATCAAGGACTCCAACATTAACTCATCAGATACTAATGACAACAATCAAATGATGCCCACGGTGATAGCTGGCTGCCAAGAGTCCCTCCTTGCAAATGGCAGAGATTAGATGTGCCATGGAGAGTTCAACAGGAGCGCAAGCAGGAATATCGAAGCAAGAAGATGAATAAAGCCTTGGAGGATATGGACAAGTTGCTAAAGTTGAAGAAGACACAGTTTATTGGTGGTCTGCGAGGTCTCCAAGCAAGACAAACCTAAGCAATTCAAAGCCACCTGAAGCTGGTAGCAACAAATGGAAGGACATTTCTGGATGCTTTGGAGTGTGCAGCCGAGGCACATGGTTTTGCTGCCAAGTGGGGTGGAAGGCAACTTCGAGGTTGGACCTGCAAATGATTGATAAAATGAGAGCTGCCTGTCTCAAGGTAAGGCCATCATGAAAAAGTCTATTCACTTCTCAGTGACCCTGCAATTGCGTCAGAACTTAGATCATATGTTCAGTCGAACAAGTGGGTGATAGATCCAGAGAAACTCATGCAGTTCACTGAAAATCAGCTCATATCCAGTGCAGCAGGCAAGTACCTTTAACAAAATGTGCATGATGAGATGCCTCATGGACTGAAGCAGTACATGGAGGACAAACTTTTTCCTCACATTCATCTCAAGGCAGGCCATAGCATTTCTCTGAGCACAGCACAACAATAGCTCCATAGCGAAGGCTTCCAGTATACCTTGCACAAGAAAGGACTCTATTTTGATAGTCACAATCGCCCAGACATTGTCTCATACTGCCAAGACCACTTCCTTCTATTCATGAAAAACTGTGAATCACAGCTCGTCCACTTTGTGGTTGGGGATGTTGATGAGGAGTTGGTGGCCGCACCTGATAATTATGTTGAGTGCTGGCTGGTCCTTGTGGCACATGATGAAATGACAGCACAAGAAAATGATTTGAAAGAAAAGAGCTGGGTGTTACAGTGACCTATCATTTTCTCATCAGACACTGCCTTCTTGATCACTGTCCTCACATTTGCCTCATATATCACTTCTTTTTCTCATCATCATCACTGTGGAGCTGCACTCCTTATCTCTGACATCATTCCCCTTTGCCCTGTTTCCTTTCCTATACTTAGTTACCCTTTGCCTTGATGGTCCATGCACCCTTTCTCATATGTATATAAACCCTACTTTGTACTCTTGTATTCTCTAACTTGAATCTACTTGGTTCTCACCGATACCTGATCTCCTGAGGGAGCCATTGAACTCTTGACTCTAGCTTCTGATGAAGGCTAGTCTAAACCTTTGATTGAAGACTTGACTTCGGTTCTATCCGCTGTCTCGTCTAGAACCTCTGTCACGAACTCCTTTATTGGATTGATGGAGTAGAACTATCCAAGTCATAACACTGGGTCTTCAAAGACCAACACGCTTTAAGGAAGAAGGGGGTTGGTTGAGGAATCCATCAAAGTGATGTGATATGTTCAACTATTGGACACCTTGCGGAAGCAAGTCAGACACTTGAATATGGGAAAAATTATGATGGTTATTGGACAGGAGAACTTTTCATTAAACAGGTACTATGCTCAGCTGCAATTTATTGAATGAACCTTTTGCTGATATGATTTTGTGTGTCAGCTCGAGGAAAAAATCATTCCTGCCTTTGAAAATGCACATGGACCTGGATATCAGGCTCTCTTCATGGTCAACAATTCTCAGGGACATTCAGTCTATTCTGAAGACACATTACTCGTCAGCCGCATGAACATTAAACCATGTGGAAAACAAGCCCATATGCGAGATGGATGGTTCATGCGAGATGGCATCAAAGTCATCCAACAGATGGTTTACCCACTGGATCACCCAGAGTTTCCAAACAAGCCAAAAGAAATAAAGGCTGTGCTTGCTGAATGTGGACTGTCTCAGCAACATCTCTGAGGGAAATGCAAGAAATGTGAATATGATTCTCTTGCTTGCTGCTACAAGCACATCCTCAGGCTCCAGGCCGACTTTCAAGAACAAAAATCACTTGTGCAAGAGGTAATCAAGTCCATGGGCCACTTGAGCATTTTTTTTACCAAAGTTTCACTACAAGTTGAACTTCATTGAATATTTCTGGGGACAGGTGAAGAAATATCTTTGTGACAACTGTGATTATACATTCAATACTTTGAAAGACAACATACCCATAGCACTCGCATCAGTGCCACTCCAAACCATCCAGTGGTGGGAACATCACATGTACAGGTGGATGGATGCTTACAGGATGGGACTCAGGACTGTGGACGCACAGCTGCAGGTCAAGAAATTTAGTTCAAGACAGTATCAATTTCATAGACGTATTCCTGACACAGTAGCACAAGTTTTGACCAGTAGTACACATACATGCCAATTTGGGGTGTCCTGAGATAAAAATCTTACTTAGATTTGATCCAATAAAAAATCACTCTTGAGGTTTTATTCAATGCATCAAAAGGAACATTTTCCCAAGAGGGATTGAAAAACTGATGAAATCTGAGTGTGGGAAATTTTTGGTCAAAAGTAGCAGCCTCTAAGTGAACCACACCATACACTCATGCTTTTGCCTTATATTGCACACACATGCATCATGTTGAAGAAGAGGAATCTGAACTGCAGGGAAAAAAACAGATGGGAAGACAAACACATTAAGTTCTGATTGTGAGATATAACAATATGTGTGAGAGGAAAATAGATTTGGATTGTGGCTCTACTATGTAGTGGGAGTAAGTGGGTGGAAAAATTGACCAGGAATATGAAAACATATGCAGAATATATGTAAAGGTTCAAGTGTCACTAGGCGTGCAGGCCCAAGTGCGTGAGCTGAGTAAGCTAAATATAGGCATGAAAATATATAATATGAGGTTATATATGTATAATGGATGGATGGATGGATGGATGGACGGACACATAAGTTACACAAGCATGCAAGGTCTATCTGCGAAAATAAATAGGTATGCATGTGCACAAAGCTAATCCATGGGATAAGAGTTGGATAGTGTATGGAAAGTGAGGGAATGCAAGGTTGTAAGCCCAGGGAGATACAAGTCTCTACAACTGCAGGAGACTTTAGAATATGACTGTCCCCAGTCATTGTGTGAATGTGCACATTGAAACTTAACAGAATTTTGATGATAGAAGTTATGTGACTTGCACAGTGTAGAGACTCATTCCTGAGTAGTCTCACAATGGCCCATTTTCATATACAAGTCAAGTCTATGGTACTACACATGCAACATGACACACACGCAACTTAGGTGACACAAACATGACATAGGTGACACAATGTGACTTGTGCGTGCCTTAGGCACATTTTCCCACGCCTAAGCACCATAGGGCACCTGACTTCCAAGAGTGTTTTCCTATATCCAACTAAGTTTCCAGGTATGCACTTCTCCATTTATCATTTATTCTATTATTGTATTATGTTTATTTTCACTTCATTTTACACAGTACCTTTTACTAGTTTACATGACCATTACCACTACCATCTCACTACCAGCACCAACTATGAGTTTCTATCTATGTTTTGAATATATCATTGCAAGCCCTAGTAGCAGTTAGCTCTAGTGGTTATATCCATTACCTCTGATTCCTCTCTGTTTGTTTGATGGTATGTGTAATAGTATGATTACCGAAGCTGTAGATTTACCCATCTGTTTCTTGTCCAGTGTAGTTACCTCTGATACATTTTACATTACTCCATGGGATTCTTCTTGTTTTATCGTTCTTGGATATAGCTGGCTCACCCTACACAATCCATTGATTGACTGGGTTTCAGGCAGCATTGAATTCTGGACCACTTCTCAAGGAATGCCTTTGACCCCTTCAACATCACTTCCGTCCTCGGATACTTCTCCTCTGATGGATATTCCACCTCCTCCAACTACATCTGGAACCTCCATTGATAATGTCGCTCCTAACATTTCCTTGATAAATGCAGTTGCCTTTTGCTGGGCCTGCAAGTTGGAAGGATTGACTCAGTTCAGCATCTATCTTCGTCCATCTGGAGTAGACCTCCAATCCGCTACCCTCTCATCCAATCCTCTGGATCTTTCCAAAATTCCCTTGGAATACCATGACTTCACAGATGTTTTTGATAAGGGCAAAGCTAGCCAACTTCCTCCTCATTGTCCATATGATCTCAAGATCAAGTTAGAAGAAGGAACTAGTCCACCCCTTGGAACCATCTATTCCCTCTTCCCAGTTGAGCTTGAAGCCCTCTGGAAGTTTCTTGATGAAAATATTTCCTATGGTCTCCTCAGATCCTCATCTTCACCTCATGGAGCACCTGTCCTGTTCATCAAAAAGAAGGACGGATCCCTCCATCTCTGTGTGGATTTCCGTGGACTTAACCAAATAACCAAGAAAGACCATTACCCATTACCCCTCATTGCCGACCTCTTAGACTCTCTGAGCTGTGCAAAAGTCTATATGAGAATCGACCTCTGATCCACTTATCATCTTGTCCAAATAGCAGAAGGAGATGAATGGAAGACTGCCTTCCATATGCATTATGGCTCATATGAGTGGTTGGTAATGCCAGAAGGTCTCACTAATGCTCTAGCTGCATTCCAATGCTTTGTCAATAGTGTGTTTGCTGATATGCTGGATGTATGCATTATCATGTATCTGGATGACATCCTCGTCTATTCTCAAGACCTTGCATCCCATAGGAAACATGTCCGAGAAGTCCTACTTTGTCTCCATAAATATCGACTCTATGCCAAACCCGAAAAATGTGCATTCCATACCACATCCATTGAATACCTTGGATATCTCCTATCTCCAGATGGCCTGACTATATCATCCGAGAAGATTTAGGCCATAGTTGATTGGCCAGAACCTCAGAAGGTCAAGGATGTTCAATCCTTCCTTGGATTCGTGAATTTCTATCATCAATTTATCTTCAACTATTCAGACATTGTTGTTCCTCTCACCTGTCTTACCCGCAAGGGAGTCCTTTGGGACTTCTCCAAGGATTGTCACAAGTCTTTTGAAGCACTCAAGAAAGCTTTCACCTCCACTCCAGTGTTAACCCATTGGATTCCAAATGTTCTGATAGTCGTAGAGATTGATGCTTCTGACTATGCTATAGCTGGCATACTTTCCATAGTATGTCCAGACTCAGAGCTTTGTCTGGTAGCATTTTACTCTCGGACGCTTACTGCTCCAGAACTCAACTACGACACTCACGATAAGGAACTTCTAGCCATTCATGAAGCTTTCTGGACCTGGCGACATTACCTTAAAGGCTCTTCCAAGCCTATAGACGTCGTCACAGATCACAAGAACCTTGAGTATTTCTCCACCACCAAACTCCTCTCCCATTGTCAAGCCCACTGGTCGGAATTCCTGCATCATTTCAATCTCATCATCTGTTTCCGTCCCAGGAAACTCGAAGCTAAACCAGATTCCCTTACTCGACACTGGGACATCTATCCCAAAGAGAGGGATAAGGACTACACTCAAGTTAACCCTCATAATTTCTGCCCGGTATTCACTACAGAACAGTTTGCTTCATCCCTACAAGCCTCAACTCTAGTAACTCTGGTTCTTAGGGCAGCCATTCTGATCGATATTGACCAGCTTCATAAAGACATCCTAACTGCACTTCCCAATGTACCCATGATCATCCCCTGTCTGGACACTTCAGACAAAACCGAACATTGGAACTCATCCAACATGAGTATACTTGGCCAGGAATTCATACCTATGTCCAGGACTATGTCAAATCCTGTACTACCTGTGCCTGAGCCAAGGCTCTGAGACACAAACCCTACAGATTGCTCAAGCAGCTACCCATACCAGAAAAGCCTTGGAATTCCATATCTATGGATTTCATAGAGCACCTTCCGGACTCATCCGGCTTTACAGCCATCCTCGTCATCATTGATCACCTATCCAAACAAGCTATATTCATTCCAACTCACAACACCATCACTTCTTTGGACCTTGCTCGATTGTTTGTCCTCCACGTATTCTTCAAGCACGGAGTTCCATCCCATATAACCTCAGACTGAGGAACAGAGTTCATTTTGCATTTCTTCCGTGCCTTGAGAAAAGCCTTAGATATGGTCCTTCACTTCACATCCAGATATCATCTGGAAGGGGACAGACAGACAGAATGAGCCAATCAGACCCTGGAACAGTACCTCTGAATATACTACAATTATCAGCAGGATAACTGGTCAGAGCTACTCCCCTTAGCCAAGTTCATGTATAACAATGCTCTGAGTGCTACTACTAGCATATCACCCTTCTTCACTAATAAGGGATATCATCCAAACCTATCCATCCATCCTGAACGTGATCTCTCATCCACCTGCACATGAGAATATGCTATAGACCTGGACAAGCTCCATCAGTTCCTCCGAGAAAAGATGGCTCATGCCCAAGAAAGATACCAAGGACCTGCAGATGCCAGACATAAGCCTGCTCCAGATCTGACAATCAGAGATCAGGTCTTTGTCAAGGCAAAATACTCCTGTTCCACTCATCCATCCAAGAAACTCTCAGAAAAGAACTTAGGTCCATTCGAAGTCATAGCTCGTCTGGGCACACATTCCTTCACCATCTGACTTCTGGATTCCATGTGTTCCATACATCCTGTCTTCCATGTCTCCCAATTAGAACCTGCATTTCCGAACACCATTCCTAATCATATCCAGTCCCCTCCACCTCCAGTTGATATTGATGGAGAACCAGAATATGAGATATCCGAAATCCTTGACTCGAAATTAGACTGTCGTAGACAACAATGTCAGCTTTTATACCTTGTCTGATGGTCCAGATATGAAGGAATGGATGAAGAAACACCGTGGTTACTTGCAACAGAACTCGGAAATGCATCTGAACTAGTAATTTGCACTTAAGGATGCTCAAGAAAAGAAGAAGACCTTCAAAGAGCTAGTTCCTTCCTACCTCCATGAATTCACCAATGTTTTCACCAAAGATAGCTTAAACCAACTCCCTCCTTCTCGCCCTGGTATTGATCATAGAATCGAAACCAAACCAGGATTCATTCCAAAGTCTGCCAAGACTTATCCCCTCTCCCCAAAAGAAACCGAAGCTGTGAAAGCTTTCCTGGGTGAACATCTCACTAAAGATTTCATTCAGCCATCGAAGTCTCCACAAGCAAGTGGATTCTTCTTTGTAGGAAAGAAAGACGGATCTCTTTGACCCTGCCAAGATTATCAATACATCAATGAATGGACAATAAAGAATGCCTACCCTCTTCCCCTGATTCCACCCCTCATCGCCAAGCTTCGAGATGCCAAATACTTCACAAAGATGGATGTTCACTCTGGATATAACAACATCCTCATTCACCCTGATGACCGCTGGAAAGCGGCATTTACCACCTCATTTGGACTCTTCGAACCCAAAGTCATGTTCTTTGGACTCTGCAATTCCCCTGCCATGTTCCAGTCTTACATGAACCAGACCTTCCAGAAAGAAATTGCTGAAGACTGGATGATTGTTTACATGGACAATATCCTCATTTTCTCAAAAACCCTTGAAGAGCACCAGAATCGAACCTGCCGCGTCCTTGAAACCATTCACAAAGAAACCCTTTTCCTGAAACTTGAAAAATGCACCTTTGACACACAAGAAGTTGATTACTTGGGCATGATCATTAGACCAGGACAAGTAGCAATGGACCCTGCCAAGCTCTCTGGCATAAGCAACTGGACAACCCCTACCTCTGTAAAAGAAGTCCACTCTTTCCTTGGTTTCTGTAACTTCTACTGTCATTTCATTTCCCATTACTCCGAACTTGCTTGTCCCCTGCTCAATCTCACCAAGAAAGACGTCCAGTTCCAATGGACTCAGGCTTGTACCAATTCCTTCCAGAAGCTGAAACAATGCTTCCTCTCTGAACCCGTTCTCTGAAACCCTGACCCTTTCCAACAATTTGCCCTTGCCACCGATGCCTCTTTGGTTGCCACTGGAGCTGTGCTCCTCCAGACTGATGAAAATGGAGCATATCACCCTTGCGGGTATCTCTCACAATCATTTAATGCTGCTGAAAGGAACTATCAGATCTACGATCGAGAGCTCCTTGCCATCATCCGTGCTTTGAAAGCATGGCACCACTATCTTGAGGGAAACCCTCATCCTGTCATTGTTTTCACAGATCACAAGAATCTTCTTTACTTCCGATCTGCCCAGAATCTCACATGCCACCAAGCATGCTGGCAACTCACTCTCAATGAATTCGACCTTGAACTCCATCATATTCCAGAAAGCAAACTCACTGCTCCCAATGCCCTTTCCCGTTGTCCCGATCACTCCTCTGACACATCTGATAACCATGATGTCACCCTCCTTCCCGACTCCTTGTTTGCCCGTATCATTGATAATGACCTTTCAGCTGCGCTGAAATTCACCGATCCTCTCTCTGACCCTGTCATTCTCACTGCACAGCAAGCCCTTGATGGCCTTAATGCACCTCCCATGAAATCCGCTCTCTCTGACTGGTGCTTTGATGACAGAACACTCTTCTATAAGAATCGAGCCTATGTTCCTGCTCCTCTTCACCGCCGCATCCTCTCCCTTCATCATGATCACCCTACTGCTGGGCACCTGGGACACTTTAAGACCAAGGAACTTGTCAAGTGAGATTATTGGTGGCCAGGTATGGGCACATTTATCCGTCATTACATTGAGGGTTGTACCCTTTGTCAGCAAATGAAATCAGACTCACACCCCACCACCGCTCCTTTATCTCCCATCCCCTCTCTGCGCTTCGCCCCTTCTTGCAGATTTCCGTCGATCTCATCACTGACCTCCCTGAGTCCAGAGGCTTTGATTCCGTCATGGTCAGCATAGCCCAACTCTTTTTCAAGAAAGTTTTCCTCAGATTCAGACTCTATGACAAGATCATCTCAGACAGAGGCCCACAATTTGCATCGAAACTTGCAAAAGAACTTGGAAAACTCCTAGAATATGAAGTTGCCCTATCACTGCCTATCACCCTTAGACCAATGGTCAAACAGAATGCCTTAACCAAGAGCTTGAAACCTATCTCCAGATATATTGTCACACCAACCCTACAGAATGGGTCAAGCACCTTCCCATGGCTGAATTTGTCCATAACCACTGAAAACATGATGCCCGCAACACCCCTCCCTTCTTCCTCATGATGGGCTATGAACCCAGAGCCATCCCCTATGTATTCCCAGCATCCTCCATCCCTGCAGCAGAAGATTGAGTCAAATACCTTCAGAAGGTCTGAGAAGAAGCTCTCACTTGTCATAACCTGGCAATGTAACACATGGCTGATCGCTCTCATGGAAAGAAGTTCACCCCTTGGAAACCTAAGGACAAGGTTTGGCTATCTGCTGCACATCTTATCACCCACCTTCCATCAAAGAAGCTTGCACCAAAGCGATACAGACCCTTTGAGATAGAAGCTGTCCTTTCCCCTATCACATATTGACTCCGCTTGCCGAAATCTTGGAAGAACCACCCCGTTTTTCATGCTTCTCAACTATCATCCTATCGGGAAACAGAAGTACATGGCCCGAACCACCCTGAACCTCCCCCTGACATCATTAATGGCCAAGAAGAATATGAGATAGAAGCTATTCTCACCCATAGAGGAAATGTCAAAGGAAAATGCAGCTTCCTTGTGTCCTGGGTTGGCTACCCTAGTTCCGAAAACTCATGGCTTCCTGAAAAGGAATTTAGTAACACCCAAGAAGTCCTCCAAACATATAAAAAGTGACTCAAACTCGCCAGAATCCTCACCATCTGAACTCACATTTTCATCATGCCTTCTACACAGAACTCCAGCTCTTCCCTTGAATCATTCTGATCCCACTCTGAACAGAATCATATGAAATCCCAAATCAAATCTTACCTCCTTTCTCCCCCTTGCACCATTACTCTTGAAGAACATTTCGCTGAAGACAATACCGCCCTCTCCCTGATGACTATTTTCCGCTGTGTGGAGAGTCTTTCCTATACCATGTTCACGACCTCTGAAGAAGAGAAAAGACGCATTATCTATAACCAAGCCATGATCAAAAGGCTCACCATCAACTGCCTTGTTGACAGAGGAATTGAGCAGGCCATTGCTCTTCCCCATTTCCCTAAAGATGATGGATATGTATTGACACCAGCTGTCACTGAGACCCCAGAGAATATTCCCCATGCCCTTCTTGCTTCTCCTCCCCCTCCAACCCTTTATTATGACACTTTCGATGAAGAAACCCCCAGACCTATCCCTCAGCCTCAGCTTGCTGTCAGATCCTCTGGCCACCCCCACCATAACAGAAATAGAGGAACCCTATCATTTGCTGTAGGACTATCTTGCCCATCCCTGCCAACTCCTGTCTTTAAAGAAGACACCACACCTTCATTGACCCCTGCTCCTACTCCCTCTGCCCCTCTTCCTTCTACCTCCACTGAACATGTGCAGTCTAAAGAGACTTGGATTGACCGCTGTGGTTGTGACGTCTCCACTATCACCTGTCATTATTGCAAAGCAGAAGGACATCGCCAGATCAATTGTCCACGCTACTTCTGCCGCGTCTGCAACAAGCATGCACCATGTCACCTCAGCACTAGATGCCCTGACTTAGGAGGAACTAAGATTATTAAAGCTACCCCTAGCACTGATGCCTTCCACGCCAAGCTCAAAGCTTGGGAAGAGAAGCAGGACACTATCAATGCTGTCAAAGAAGACGATTGGTACCGCAATGATTTACATAGGGACCAACACAGAGACCTGGACGTTTACTTTAATGAAGATAGATGAAGTTGGAGACTTCACCATTAACACAGGGGTAATGTTACAGTGACCCCATCATTTTCCCATCAGACACTGCCTTCTTGATCACCGTCCTCACATTTGCCTCATGTATCACTTCTTTTTCTCATCATCATCACTGTGGAGCTGCACTCCTTATCTCTGACATCATTCCCCTTTGCCCTGTTTCCTTTCCTGTACTTAGTTACCCTTTGCCCTGATGGTCCATGTACCCTTTCTCATATGTATATAAACCCTACTTTGTACTCTTGTATTCTTTAACTTGAATCTACTTGGTTCTCACCGATACCTGATCTCCTGAGGGAGCCATTGAACTCTTGACTCTAGCTTCTGAGGAAGGCTAGTCTAAAACTTTGATTGAAGACTTGACTTCGGTTCTATCCGCTGTCTCGTCTAGAACCTCTGTCATGAACTCCTTTATTGGATTGACGGAGTAGAACTATCCAAGTCATAACACCCAAGCCTGGTATCATACTCCATAACTTCCAGAGCTTCCAGAGTCAGACACTTCTGACACCTCTTACCCTTGCCTTTTGGAGATGGAGTTCTGGCAGGACACTGCCTCTTCTTGCCTCTGGGAACCTTGACAGTTCCAGGCCGTCCAGGACAAGCGATCTTCTTCTCCTGGCACAGATCGCAAGCTTTCACCTATCTGAAAGTCAAAGACACTCATCCAAAACATCTGGACGACTCACCATGAAGTTTTTATCAGCATCCATCCAAAGGCACATCTGTCCTTTACAATGAGAGCAGGATCCATCCTGCTCTGCAGACAAAGTATGAGTCTTCCAGACATTAGAGAAAACAATAAGCCAGCATATCTGAAACTCACTATTTCCTCTACAATTTCCCTACATCTTTTCTCTTCCGCCTCCCTCCTTTTCTCAGCCTCCTCAATCAGTCTCAACTCCTCCAGACACTTCCATTCCTCTTCCTTACGCTTCTGATCCTCCTCTTCTTCCATCCAAGCTGCAGCTTCCGCATCCGCGAGTTGCTGTTGGAGTTCCAACAACTTCTGCCTAGCAGTTTGTTGAGATCCAGAAGTGTTATTAGACATATGGATGAGAGTGTAGTGGTGGTTGAAAAGTGGGAAAGGAAGAATCAATCCAGGACGCTCTACCCTTGTATATCTGTCAACATCTGAACTCAGACACTTCCCCCATTGACTTCTCCATCATCTAGCACTCATTTCATCCAGTCCAGTCCGATGCTTCTTGTGCCTCTAGGGATCGGCCCTAAGGGGGGGATACTATCATATCCCATATATTAATGCTTCTCATCTGGACTTCCAGAACATGGATCTGATCCAGTCTGATGTACAGATCTGCTACTGATCCAATATACGATAAGCTTCTTAATTCATTTCCTGCTCATATAACATTATCACAGCCTTTCCTGCTATTGGTAAATCCTTGTTACCAGCTTCTTGGTATTCCTTAATTCCCGACCATGTTTCCTTGATCCGTTTTACTTGTGATTAATTCCCGGCTATGCTATTCCATCTGTCCACTTGTGATTTCCTTCCGGCTCCCATTGATTAGCGATAGACTTTGCTTATACTTCATACATAGCCTCGAGCCTTAGGCATTTAGTATATAAACTCCTGTACTTACATTGTAACACCTCAGTTCAAATATCATCTTAGTTTGTCCTCTCTCCAACATCCAGACTTGAGTACTCATTAACTCTTGTCACCATCCAATGAAGGATCTTCAACTCAGCTGAGGGTGCAGCTGATATAATTGTTGAAGGGATGAAAATATGGGTGTGATATGTTCGTCCCTTAGGGGAAGTGGAGAAAGCAAGTATCCACTGGTGACAACTCTAGGGGGAATGCGCGAGGCATGCGCAATAAGGTGATAGGTGTGGGAAAGTCATGTGTTGCGAAGTGGAACTGGGTGAAAGCAGTATGCGGACGATACTGAGACTTAATGAGATGTTAAGGTGTGAGGTGCAATGCAGATGTATCCACTAGAGCTAACTGCTACTAGAGCTTGTGATGATTTATTCAAACATGATAAAAACTTGTAGTAAGATGGTGATGAGATAATGAAAACTGAAGTGTAAAGTGTGGTGAAGTAAAAGTAAGAAGGTAAAAAGGTAAAGTAAAGTGAAAAATAAACATGGTATGATGTTGAAATAAATGATAAATGGAGAAATGCATACTTGGGAACTTGGTTGGACATGGGAAAATACTCCAGGAGGTCAAGCGCCCTATGGTGCTTAGGCACGGGAAAATTTGCCTAAGGTGCACGCAAGTCATGCAAGTGTTGCCTATGTCGCATTTGTGTCGCGTTGTATGCGTAGTACTGTAGACATGACCTACATCGCAATATGGGTCATTGTGAGGCTACTCAGGATTGAGTCTCTACATCAAGACTTACGGATTGTATCCAATAGTCTATATCTTCAGCTCTATCTTCAGATAGTATTTACTCTGTTGTTTTCTAGTCTGGATGCATCCAGATTAGTCTTACTCATCTTTCCGTTATCCGGATAACCTTTGGATATCAATACATTAGTGTTTCTGAAGTACAAGGGCAATACTCGGGAAAGGGGCACAGCATATGAGCTGAGGCCAAAGCCCTTCAGATCCATTAACTGAGAGTACATCAGCAAACTAGCAAAAGCTTGTATAGGTTTGTACAAGCCCTCACAAGCCCACAGCTAAGTGCCCCCTGTACAAGCCTGTACAAGAAGCCACAAACTGTACAACTTGTAGGTCTGTGAGCTTGTATAGTCTGTAGAATATTCAATATTACAGTCAAGAAAAGAATACATTTGCTAATGATTATTCCTAATCAACTAGCTTACATTTCTTACTTGAATTGTAACACTTGAATTTTTGCCATTTGCAAGGTTTGAACTCTTGACCATGTAAGCTCAGCAGCTGATGTCACACTTCCAAGCAGCATTTACCACTTGACTATAGAGGCTTGTATCTATATAGGCAACAATTGATATACATACCATTATCCATTACTGAGACTTAACTCGATAAGTCTCAAGTCATCAGTCTAATATGATAGTCTTAGCTCAATAGTCTTATTACAATAGTCATAACTCAATAGCCTTAACTTGATAGTCTAATACAATAGTCTTAATATGATAGTCATAACTCAATAGTCTTCTTACGATAGTCTAATATAATAGTCCTAATATGATAGTCTTAACTCTTACTGTAGCAGTCAACAATAATATTATACCATTGAGTACTATTGAGTTAAGACTATTGAGTTGAGACTATTGTATTGAGACTATTGTATCAAGACTATCATAATAAGACTACCATAATAAGACTATCGACTTGAGACTATTGAGTTACTAGAATTACATTAGTCTTGGTCTTGTAAGCACTGTGACCTTGTGGTGACCTTGTGGATGTTTGTGAGAGTTTGTGACACCTGTGAAATCTTGTGAGCTCTGTCACGAAATTTGTAGTTTGCTGATGAGTACAACCTTAACATTTATGAAGCTGATTACCATTATCATACTTATATGTCTCTTAGTTGGTCATGGCACATGTTGTTCTTTAAATCAATCAAAGACTAGTCTTTTTCTTGTAATATTTGCTGTCTGATTTGGTTGGATTCCTTGTCTAAAATCAGATGAATTAGCTCTACAATGTATCATAATATTTTCAAATAACTTCAGATTCTTTCTAATTCTTGTCTTTTTATCAGGGGGTAAAAAAACCGAACTAAGCTTGCTAAAACTTGAATTTGTAAAATTTAGACATAATAACATAGGATTAGTTCTAATGTCACATCTTTATGCAAATTTGTCTGGGGAGGGTTTTCCTGATGATGGTTTGTATCAGGTAGTACTATGGACATATGCTCTCGGGATGGTATCGAGAACGCGCCCCAGCATGACATACCGCACGAGACGAAATGGATGATAGTGCTTTGCTAATCGTTTCCATAGTTCAACTGTCTTCCATGTTATGATGTAGTTTGACTGACTGAATTGAGAGACGCACCGTACTGGCTGAAAGTGATAGCAAGAGGCAATGCGTGGCTCTGTGAAACAGAACTACTGTAACTAAGCATCACAATAACGAGAAAATACGACCCACCTCGACAGAAACATGTACGCCATTTCCGCCCTCGGTTGGTTCCACTTTCATATAGATGCCACCTAGAATAATTGCTTCAGCGCATGCACCGACTGGTCTCATGCTACTAACCAGGTGATCTTTGTGTATCTTTGACTCTTAGCATTAATGCAAAGAGCGGAAAATAATTCATGAACGCAAGCGCCGTCTCCAAACTCGCATACACTAGAATAGTCGAGACACGCATCTTGTTATACCCAAGTCAGCTAGCATACGCCGCCTATGTAAATGCCGAGACTCACTATAGCGAATAAGATGTAGTACACCAGAACGGTGGGAAAGAGATAAGCGACCAGTGTAAAGAGAATAGTCCCCAAAAGCAACTGGTCAACATCGTAATCCCAAGGATCCGTCCGATTCCTTAACACGTTATGTCGTCGTCCTTGAATCGTATTATTTCTGGCTCTCATTATAGAATCGCGGAGGATTCACCTCGAAAAAGATTCCAAAGCGATGCTGTCAAACGTAACAATTGACCATACACGGTCACCGAGACCATATAGCACAGTTGTACGTGTGCCATAAAGACGCAGACAAGATCACAAACCATGGCAAGCGCCATCGTCACCCCAAACGCACTCCCAAGCTCAAGCGCACTCAATAACATGGGGATGAGAGGTATGATGGTTTGGAAGCCTCCTGTGCATCAATGAGGATTGTGCAGAGTATTGTGAAGGGCCGCATGTCAACACGCACTGTTCCAAAGCGCAATCAATCCCATAAAGCTGTGCGAGTAGAATCGGCTGAGTTCGGTGTTGAGCTTAAGGCCTGCAGGCCAACTGTCGAGCCACAGAAGGATCTGTCGTATTTTATGCACGGCCTTGTCCTGCATATTTACGTCAGAAAGAGCATGGTGCAACGCTCGACGATTTAGACCTCAAAGGCAAGCTTGAAAAGGTACAGAAAAGCCTGGCGATCCTGCCGTAAAAATTGACGAAGCGCAATCCCGATGATGAGATCATTCAGAATGATCCAGAGGGTATTGTAAAACCTTTGAAATCCTTTGAGTGTCACGCAAAAAGGATCGAAGGAGTCTCACTCGATGTACTGAGAAGACTCGAGCCTCACGTCCCCGTTTGGAACAGGTTGCACGCCACGAAGCAAGCGACGCAGCTTCCTTGCCCTAGATTCAATCTGTTGGACTGGGCGCAAGTTTGGGTGTTAGACCAGGCACAACACAATGCCTACCTACGATGCTAAATTCTCTCGAATGAACAAAGACAAAAGACGCAACACGCCAGAAAACATTCGTCGAACTTTCAATTTCGTCGATTGTACATTGAATTTTCTTGTCGACAGCCGTAAACTTCGAGCTCGCTTTAAGGCCAGCGTTAACTTCTTGGGTTTTGATAGTCTGAGCACGTTGCTCGCGCTCTATGAACTGCTCGAGAGATTTTGCAGAATTCCACTATGGCAGTCAAGCTCAATAAATGGGACAGGTAATTTTTGTAAAACCCACTTGATTGACGAGGATCTGCCCCGTGTTTGACGCGATATGCGAAAAACTGTGCTTCAAGCTCGAGCGCAAGACCTTATCCTGAAGATCGAAAAGGCGTGTTCCATTCGAACCCAAGGCATAAAACCGCAAAGAATTTGCATCGTGACGATGGTAATATATGTACGAAGTAGAGTATGCCCTAATATCAAATTCAGTTGTATATCGGACATGCGAGGAGTATCGGACTGTGAAGGACCGTAAAACATTTTGAGTTCCGGTTGGGGGTATGACGACCTTCCGAATGAACTGAATACACAACGTCCGAGAATGCGTGGAGTGCCACAAATTCTAATCAGGGCTTGTGCTTCCGCGGAACGAGCAACACGTTGGAGCAGAGCGTCTGCATGTGAGTCCTATACGGGGGCCGCCATCAACGGAAAATATTGTGTGACCATCCGACGCACCTCTTCGACCTCTAGCACACCTGCTACACACAATGCAGGGTGATCCCACCCATAGCAGAACCCGCTCCTTGTGACATCGCATGGCCAGAAAGTGGATGACATCATGTAAGTCCCCAAGTTCAAGTTGTGCAACCGGCTGTGTACGTCGTCATCACGTGACCAGTGTATTCAACGCGTTTGGAATTGTACACTTTGAACGGCACGACGAGTTGCAGACTTCTTGCAAAGACTTACTCTATCTGCTCCAGCTCGTTGTCTCTCCCGTCGCTTATCTCTTCATTTATCGCTCACTCAAACACAATTCTAAATGCTGGCAATGGACTCTCGAAGACCCGACATGAAGAAGAAGCTGGTAGTGGTTGGAGATGGTGCGCGGACCCTTGCCCTTGTCTTCTCAGTGTCCGTGCCCGCGCTCAACCCACTACACTCAAGGCGGATGTGGGAAGACTTGTCTCCTCATTGTATATGCAGAGAATAGATTCCCCGAGGTATGCATGAGTTACGCCAGTCACTCTCAGATGCACTCATTTATATTTTCGAACTCAAATTTACGTATGACTGCAGTCTTACATACCCACTGTGTTCGAAAACTACGTCACACAAATACAATTCGACAGCAAACTGGTAGAGCTAGCACTTTGGGACACCGCGGGGCAGGAAGAATACGACCGACTACGACCATTATCCTATCCAGAATCAGATGTCATCCTGATCGTGTTCTCTATCGATTTTCCCGTTTCCCTCGGAAACGTGCAAGATAAGGTATGTTGCTGACCAACGTGTCAAGCCCTGTAATACTGACCAAAATCCGAGTGGTACCCTGAAGTTGCCCACTTCTGTGAAGGAACACCTCTTATCCTCGTTGGAACCAAGACTGACCTGCGGCGGGACGAGCAGACACGACGAATGCTTGGTGCACAGGGTCAGGTGCCGGTAACACCTGAGCAAGGTGGAACGGTGGCACGGGAAATTGGTGCCAAGTATGTTGAGTGTTCAGCGAAGACGGGGAGTGGTGTGCAGGAAGTCTTCAACCTTGCATTGCGAGAGAGTATGAAGGGGCGCTGGGGAAAGATGGTGAAGCAACGACGGTGTGTGATTGTGTAGGGGAGCGATGGCCGGTCACGTTCACGCGTCTCATTGGATAGTATGAGTATGGGACTGATATTCGCTTGCCTTTCTCTATACTCTGTGCTAAAAGGAGCTATTGCATTTTGAGGTGTACAGAATAGAGGGTTTTGGACATTGTCCAACACTGATGGACAATGTAGACGAAGGCAAGGAGGTTCACAGTCACGGTACATAACTCGATATAGAGCGTGTGGTTGATGTTGCCGACAGGAATGTCGAATGAGAGAGGCGATGAAGTTGTGAGCTGAAGGATTTCGAACTGAACAGATGAATTGAGCAAGTGAAATTTGGGAGACTGAAACGGGAGTGCGTTGTGGAGTGATTTGTCTTCAGAAACAAACAATCAAGGCATGGGCGACAAGAGAGAGCTTGAAGCGCACATGAAGAAGTACAAGCCCAGAAACATGTTGGAGGAGGTAGCTGGATGGCGTGACGAGGATCATGGCCCTCGCGCGGCACACCGTACCTAACATGGAGCGGCACGTCCACCACAACCAAGTCTGTCTCTGGCTTAACAGCGACCAGCAACCAACCTGATTCATTCGCTACCCCCGACGTGGGTAGCTCCAGATTCGTATTTCCCACAAACTGAAAGCAGAATCCATGGTCATCGAGCTCAAAAGAGTCAACGATAATATCGGCTGGAAGCTCGTGGAGGACGAACAAGTTGCATGATGCGTATTCATGCCGAGCATGTAGAGGAATTCTAGTTGAGAGCGTTGTATGGAAACCTTTTGCTTGCATGGTCAGTGATTCGTGGATGACGGTAGACGCGGACTCCGGAGCACTTAGCACGTGCTTGAGATCATATCAATCGTGAGTTATCATTTCAAGTTCACACTGGTCTCGCTTAAGCTTAGTACTATCTAGCAATCATCGATTCATCATGGATCACACGAACGAAGATCACAACAGAATCCATTTTCCTATTCTCTCCTCAGAGCTCACCGCTGCCCTCGGTGCCATCGAAGACATGGCAGATGGTACAGACGCCGTCCCAGACAGTGTCGTCCGCGGCCGTCCGCCTGCCATATTCCGTGCTGGCGGGCCAATGTTAGTCCTCAGATCTCTTTCTATTTGTTATTTTGCTTTTGTCTTTAAATCATGAGTTAACGATTGGATATCCTGCACAGGCTGAAGCAGTTTGACCAGTCCACTGCCTCCAGTCGGAAAGGCTCTCAGGCCCCAACTCCCCCACGCTCCGTCGTTGGTATCGGGAACAAAGGTTCGTCTCACCTTACCTCTTTTGTTCTTCATTCATTCTTCATTCCATCTTGCAAGTGGCCAAACCAGACTATTCTGAAGCAAAGATCGTCCTTGCGATGGTTGGATTGCCCGCCCGTGGCAAATCATACCTCAGCAACAAGCTCATGCGCTATCTCAAGGTTCGCCTTTCTCCCTACCATCCGATTTCATTTACCCTCCCCAGTGGCTAGAGTATGACGTACAGGTCTGTTGCCCTAATCCTCAGGCCAATCCGATACTTACCATCGTTTAGGTCTTTAATGTTGGTCAGCTTCGCCGCTCACGCGCGCACCACAAAGCCCAGCAGTACGTGGTGTTCCTTTGTGCATTCTATATATATCATCTCTTGCAGAAGTGGCATCCTCGAAGATCACACTTCCAGCTACTTCAGCCACAACAACGTAGAAGCCACCAAGCTTCGCGAGCAACTCGCAGAAGACAGTCTTGAGATGCTTATTCGATGGCTGAAAAAGGGCGGCAACGTTGCCATACACGGTACATCTTCCCTCTCCACTGCAGTCATGCTATTCACACCCCTCAGATGCAACTAACAGTACCCGTATGAGACGGTACACCTACCATTCAACGCGGTCATCAGTGATAACTAATCACACCTCACTCAGTGCTAAAATCTCCGCCCGCGTTGCCAAAGAAAAGGGCATGTCCGTCATATTTCTCGAGTCCATATGCAACGATCCCGCTGTCATTGCTGCCAACGTTGCCCTTAAGGTCTCCTCTGGCGATCCGGACTACAAGGACCTTCCCCGTGAAGTGGCTGAACGCGACTTCCTCCGCCGCATCAAGGAGTATGAGGCCGTCTACGAGACCATCACCGAACCCCACCTGAGCTATTTGCGGATCACGGATATTGGCAATGAAGTCACACTCAGTAGAATCAATGGTTACTTGCAAAGCCGCATTGCCTTCTATTTAATGAATTTACATGTGAAGCCACGCAACATATTTCTTTCCAGAGTGCGTCGTTTTCGAATATTTCGAAAATTGAACTTGGAACTCTGTCGTAGCACGGCGAGAGCCAGTATAATGTCGAAGGCCGGATTGGCGGGGACTCGCTGCTTTCAGAACGCGGCCTTGCATACGCTCACGCGCTCCCTGAGCTCGTACGAAACAACATCGGTGATGCACCACTTATTGTACATGTCTACTTCTAGTCACGGTACGAAACCTGATCTCAAACGTACAGGTCTGGACTTCAACCCTTCAACGCACAATCCAAACTGCTGGGGAACTTCCCTACCCTAAACTTACTTGGAAATCTCTCGATGAGCTGGACGCCGGCGTCTGCGACGGTATGACCTACGAAGAGATTGAGGTATTCTTGTTAACACTTTTAACTTGAGATCTTTGACACAGATTTCTTCTCAGCAAGCATACCCCGAAGATTTTGCCAACCGTGACGAAGACAAATTCAACTATCGTTACCGAGGCGGCGAGTCCTACCGAGATGTTGTCGTGCCGCCTTGAGCCTGTTATCATGGAACTTGAGCGGCAGGAAAACATATTGATCTTCGGACATCAAGTACGTGTAGATTCCCACGCCCCAGAACAGTTATTCTTTATTCAGATCCACACCCTGATTTTGTTATGTTCACTTCATGGCAAGAATTTATGCTGACCGTCATGACAGGCAATTCTCCGTTGCCTCTACGCGTACTTTCACGATCTCCCACAGGCTGATCTGCCTTAATCAATGTACCGTTACATACCGTGATCAAACTCACTCCGAAGGCGTATGGTTGTGACGAGGAACGGTGAGCTTTCCTCTTCGATTTCCCTCCACTGTGCTTTCTCTGAGCTACGAACCATATAGGTACACTCTCCCTATCGGTGCGTCGACACTC